>CAUYPK010004910.1:0-40139 GCA_963574355.1 Loris lydekkerianus
CACAAGACTATGAGGAAAGGACCAAGGAAGGGGAAGGGAGGGGGGAGGTTTGGGTGGAGGGAGGGTGATGGGTTGGGCCACATCTATGGTGCATATTTTTATCTATAATAAAAAAATAAAATAAAATAAAATAAAAATAAAAATAAAGAAAATTCCAAAAATCATACAATGAAGCAGAAGAAATTTTTAACACAGGCAATGAGCTCAAAGTTCTTAAAAAAAAAAAAAAAAAATACATCTGTGTGTGATGTTTTTGAGAAGGAGAGCGCTAACATTAAAGAAATATACAATAAATGAGACAGGGAGAAAGAAGCAACTGGCAGCACTTGGAAAAGAAAACCTAAAAAGAGATTTACAAAACCGCCATAAAAATTAATGCTGTGCTAGAAGAATAGAATGTTAACTAAGCATTCCTGGAGGTGGTGAAGAACATAGTAAGAAAGCTTGGAGCAATTAAACCAACCTGAAAAAAATTTTAAGCAGAAAAGAAAACTTCAAAAATCCAGATAATCATTTTTCTTGAAGTACATATTAAAATAATGGAGCACACGAAAAAGAAATATGTTTCTGGAAAAAATATGCCCTGTTAAAAAAGGGAATACTATCTAAAGGCATATCAGAGCTGAGCGACAAAAAAGATAAATTAGTACCAAATTATGTAGTGAAGTTACTGGAAGAGGGATACAGGATAAATGCCCCCAGTGAACCTTAAATGATCCCATCCTGTGCAGGCAAAAAAAAAAAAAAAAAAAATCAAAAGAAAACCATCATAAAAAAGTGGTCGATTTAAAATTCTACATTACAACAGTCAGTACTAGCGGGCTATAGACCATTATCTTTAATGCCACATGATTTTGATCTTTTAAATTGAAACTTCCAAAAACACAAAATCCGGAGTTATTTCATTTTGATTCTGAATGTGAAACTGATAACTATATAGTAATTACATTTTCCTTAGGAAAACAATTGCTTGAAGATTAAATACAGCCAATAAAATAAAGATAAATTACTTAGTTGTTTGTTTTAATGTATAAAAAAATGACAAAGCACAGGTGGCAAGCATTCCTACAGCTCAAAGGCAGGGTTTTTCATCTTGCTATGTGTCAGAATCACCTGGGTATCTGAAATTTTAAATTCCAATCTACATCCAAGGTTTAGAGCTATTCAAAACTTTTAGTATCCGTGGGTACAAGAATACACCATACTTGTACACTTAGGGCTATGGCAATATGTAAATAACAGCATGCCCAACAAAAATTATGTCTTTGAGAGAGAAAAAAAGAGAATGTGTGGGAAAAGCTGTTACAGTCATCTTTTTTTTTTTTTTTTCTTTCTAGGTGGTATTCAGATCACAGCGTCTAGAACAAATACGTAAAACTTAGAGGTAGTTCTCTGCATTGGTTCTTAAATATACATATATATTGGATTATCTAGGCATTAAGAACATCTGTACCTTGCTCTCTATAATTCTGAGTTAATTATTCTGGAGTATAGTTTGGAAATCAACATTTTAGAGCTCTCTTTTCATGTGACTAAAATGGCATATGCTTCAAACACGTGTTAGGAGAAATGGTAGACATCTGGAATCAGAACCTAATACTAAAAATATAAATTTCTAAATAGAGTATTACTTCTCATACACATACTGAAAGTTTTAAAATCTAAATATAGCAGTTGAATTTTTCCAACCTATGTTCTTGCATTGGAGAAGATACTTTGTGCAAAACAACCATATATGTACATTTCTTACACAAATAATACGTTTGTTACCTAAAAAGAAACATTTTGCAAAATAATGGGGAAGATAAATGACAGCATACAAATAATTACCATTATCTATTATACAGGGTGGACATCAAGTTCAGGTGCAATTTAAAATAGTTTAACATAGTAAATTTCACTGAACCGTATGGACACCCTGTATATAAATAAGTACATTAATAAGCCCTAAAAACTATAAAAATAAAAACAAAAAATGTACCTTAAAATATTGATGCATATGTACATATAAAAATATATCAACCGCTACAACATGCTAAATGAGCCTCATCTGTCTGCTTGTTACTGCGTCCAGTCACAGTGGTCTTTGGATGCTGGGCTTTGGCAAGACAGAGGATATAAGATTCAATTTACTTTTAATATTCAGGATCCTTTGAACAATAAACATTTCCCCAGAGCACTATTATTACACAAAAATTATAAGGGAATTTTTTCATGCACTGAGTTCATTACATTAATCAACACTTTAAATATTGTGATTAGTAAAATTAATTGGTTAATTTACCTATGCATTTATGAGTTACATTTATCTTCCACAGAAACATATAATCTTCGTGTTAGATGGAAAACTGATAATCATTTATTCAGTCCTTTAACTAGTGTAATAATATTACTGTAACTCTGGAAGGTCACCATTGCATCTCTTCAAGTTCAAATGCAATTATCTATGCATAAAATATGATTTTTTATCTTCATAGAATGAGACATAAAATTACCATAGTTATTAAATTAGTCACAAATAACATACATTATCAAAGCATGATCCTACATTCTATTAACATGCCTACCTCATGTGAGTTTTCAGAATTTTGACTTAAGAGAAAAACTGGTTTTTTTAATGAATAGGATAAATTTTTAATATATGTGTGATGACTCTCAATGGAATTTAGTTATCATACATACAAATAATATTTTATCATATATAATTCATTCACCTATATGCATAATTTAACTTTATAAAAAGTTATGGAATACAAAAGGATCTGTAAATGAAAATGGAAAATATACCACATCTTTAAAAATATAGTTCAACTGGAAATTTCTATAATTACAATTAAAATGCAAAGAGAGTAATTTACCATATTATCTTTATGAGTTATACATGGTAGAATGAACCCTAAAAAAGGAAGAATTTAAAGATGGGTGGATGCTTCAATATCATGATTAGAATACATATATGTTTCATCTTTGGGATATAATCATCAAACTTTAGTCATATAAATCTCTTAATTGCCAAAGTGAGAAGGATTCTATAATTTTTTTAGAATAAATTCTCTATGACATCCTCTTCACTAATATTTATCTTTGTTTTGTAATGGGATGCTTCAAATCAGGAATCTAATTCATACCCTGCACCTTAACATTCACTGTCTGTTGTGTAAATTGTGAGCTGACTGGTTACTCTCTATTCCACAGTCACTTAGTTTAAAAATTTTTATTTTTGCTTTAGGGTTTTTTCATTCCATGAAGAGACTCATTCTTAATGAAACCAGTAGCCATACTTCTCTAGATATCGAATTAGAGAATAAATGGAAAGAACTAAACATTCTCCAATTATATTAAACTTTATGCCCACGACTTTGGTGTAGAAGTTCTATCATGTCTAACCCAATGGCAGCTGAACAGTCTTTTTCTCGACAGAACTAGAGAATCATCTTCTTGAGCATCCCCACAACCCTGAGCCAATTGGTGCACATCATGAGCTTGAGGCTGTTATCAATAGTCACACAACCCCCTTGCATTTCCCAAATCCTCTTGCCTTGTTTTCCACAAACCAACTTACTTTTTGGAAACGCTATATATGTCTTACATCAGATCACTGACTGTATCACAGCAAAAGGTCATGTCAAGACCCAACAATCTGCCCCTAAACTTTATATTCTCAGAGAAGTAATCATGTTAAGGAGGGTCACTTTGCTACACAGATGGAGAAAGGTGATTTTCTCTCATCTGGTTCTGAAGCACAGATTTCTGGCAATGCTCTATCAGAATCTTAAGCAGAGGAGTTCTGTGAATATAAAAATCCTGAATAAAATCCATTAAGCCTATCTCTTCTCACATAAGGCAGATTGGTGTGTAACTCAGCCGAAGGCCAATATTGATGCAATGATATAGTCTTCTGAAACTTCTATCTAACATCATATATACCAGGTTTCCTATAACTGCTTTGGGTTGGGAGTAGGGTAAGGGAGAGAAAAAATAAAAATAGAGCAAAAATGAGTGTTTCAGCTTTACAAATATCTGAAAGTGAACTAGAGGAAAATAATTTTCCAAACTCTTTATCAAACGGGTACATAGTATATACAAATACATAAAATATCTTTGAAATGCTTAAAGATTGTATCTATCATGTATCATCTTAGTGCTAATAGTATCCATTTATAGCATCATAATATAATTCTCTAATCAGGAATTTCATTAGTTCTTTATTCAGTCAGTCTTCAAATCCCATAAACAGGATCATTCAAAAGCGTGGTGCACATAACAGATCCATGGTTAAGGGCTCGGCCCATGTTCTTTTAACCATGTTCTTTTGAGCATAGGATTCAGAGATATTTCCTGGGTCAAAGAAATGAACATTCTTGAGATTACCCACATATGACACACCAATCATTCCCCTTTTACTGAAATGATCATCTCAGAAGGGGCAAGAATTCTACATGGTTTTTATGACAGAGAAAGTGAAACCCTCAGTCATTTTGAGTACTGGAGAACCCAGAATTATTTTTAAGAAAATATTTCTTCATTTCTATTTCCAATCTTTTAATGGGTCTTTCAGACAGATAGCTTAGTTCAACTCAAATAGGTCACATAAAAAATGACCTTTATAATGGGCAGCACCTGTGGCTCAAAGGAGTATGGTGCTGGCTCCATATACCGGCGGTGATAGGTTCAAACCTGGTCCTGGCCAAAAACTGAAAAAACAAAACAAACAAACAAAAAAAAAAACCTCTATAATTTATTTTATAATTTCCCCTTAGTTGATACTAGAGTTTTCTCTTCTTATTGATATTTGGGAATATATTCTCTTAACTTAATAAACAGGTCACATGAGACCTTTTATTCCTTAAAATTTTTAAGACAAAAGAAATGGAAAAATCTCTTAGGGAAAGGAATTTTTATTCTACACGTTTTTGAGAAAAATTGCACCCTAACTATTATTATTTTAATATTTCCTCTGCCTCTTTTTGTCCTGCTAACTTTGCTATTCCATTGCCTGGGTACATAACCTGGGTTGTTACCATATGGGGGCATTAGTTACCTTGAGCTGCTGTAACAAAGCACCACAAACTGAAGGGCTTAAATGACAGAAATTTATAGTCTTGCAGTTGTAGAAACTAGATGCCCAGATCTGAGTTGTCAGTTGGGTTAGTTCCTTCTGAGAACAGGAGGGAATGATCTGCCCCAGGCCTCTCAGCTTCTCTCCCTGTCCCATAGATGGCCCTGTTCTCCCTGTGTCTTTTCACATCAATGTGTCTGTCTCTGTGTCCAAATATTCCCCTATATAGGGGCACTAATGCTTACCCACCCTAATGACTTCATCTTAACTAATTATTTCCAAATAAAGTCACATTCTAAAGTTAGGAAGAGGCTAGAATTCAATATATGAATGAAGGAGGGAGTGGAAAGACAATCCCAGTGAAAATTTGAATCTCTAGTCCTCAAACCCTCTTGGAAGCAACATGCCCATACTCAGGTTCCCCTCGTTTGTTAGTCAATTACATTCTGGTCATATATTCAGTTGATATAAATGTTTGAGGTGAGTTTCAACAATTTTGAAAATGTATAAGTAATAAAAGCATTCTCAAGATGATTCACAAATTTTGGTGTTGACTCCATCTCAGTTATCAGGCAAGTCTCTCAGGGGATGGTGAATTGTGTGTGTCCACTTGATTGGGCTCAGGGAGGTCCGGATAGCTGGTAGTTGGATGTTTCTGTGAGGGTGTTCCAGGAAGGGATGAGCAAATATTTCCAAAGGGAGACTTGAATAAAGAAAATCTGCCCTTGCCACTGTGGGTGGCCATCACACAACCCGTCAAATAGAGAAAACAGACGGCAGGAGGGTGCAATTTCTCTCTCTGTGTTGGGGCTGAAACATCTCTCTTCTCCTGCCCTTTCTCTGGCCTTTTGACTTGGACTGAAATTATGCCACCATCTATCCTGGTTCTCAAGCTTGGAGACAGTACATCATAAAATTTTTCTCAGCCTCTATAATCATCCTGTGAGCCAATTCCTGTAATAAATCTTTCTCTTTATCTCTCTCCAGATACAGATGTAGCTGTAGATACAGATCCAGATAGATTTAGATATTTGCCTCCTGATTCTGCTTATCTGGAGGGTCCTAATGCACCCATTCTTATCAACATTTTTTCCTTCTTTAAGCAATTTTTAGGGCAAAATATGTCTGTTTCCCATGTAGTCCTAGGAAAGGAAGAATTTTCATTTCTCAAGAAAATAAACGCATCCTCCTTGCCCTGTCTTCTGATGGAGGCGTGGCTTGTTTGCTTTATGAGCATGTGAGGAAGAGAGGCTGCCAGGATAGCCTTTATTTTTCTTTGAATGTGGAGTCCCAGCAGGTATTTGCTGAGTACTAATAGTCCCTTGGTGGTCCACTCCCTGCACTTTGCAGCTGTCAGGTGCAAAAGGGACAAGCAGGGAGGGACATTCTGACTTGTCTGATATGTCTCTGCTTTGTTCACTCACAATCACCAATGGAGGAAAAGTCACATATTAATGAGTTCAAGAGAAAGAAAAAGGGCGTGCTCAGTCCATGTTTCCGGTATTCTTTTAAATCTGCCTGTAGAAAAGTGTTTTTTATCTGTTCTTAGCCATGTGGTAAAAAGGAAGTATTTGCCTTGCTGATGAGGGCTATATACGCCCTGCTTTTCTTGTGGCTAGCTAGACATGTTAATCTGGGTCGTGTAACAGGAGTAGGCCCATTCAGCCTGCAGCCACAGTACACTTGACATTTTCTCCCCAGCATCCTGATTTCTGTGACTTATTTCTCAATTGGTTCCGTATACAAGAGGGGAAGCAAGGGTATGATTTTTTTTTTCTTTTTTCTTTTCTTTTCTTTTTTTTTTTTTTTTGCAGTTTCTGGCCGGGGTTGGGTTTGAACCCACCACCTCCGGCATATGGGGCCCGTGCCCTTCTCCTTTGAGCCACAGGCACCAGCCAAAGGTATGATTTTTATCAACCTGTAACTCCTGGTACCAAGGATATAACAAGTTAGAATTTTTAATTTATTTTATGTTCCAGTTGAATTTGTTTTATTCTCCATATAGTAAATATTCATCAGTCTAGTCCCTTGCCCCATATTATTCAGACCAAGAATAATAAATCTTCTTATTTTTCCTTTTTTTTTTTTTATCACATTTAAGTGTATGTCTTTAATTCAGTCCCATGTTCCTTACTTTTTATGGTCTGCCCTTTGCATCCTCTGCATGAGAAATTCATTCACCTCCATTCCTTTTGGTGAGCGAGCAAATACCAGCTGAGGGCTTCTAGGAAGATTATCCTCCTAAGTGGCAAAGATGCTCGCAACATGCTGAGAGAAAACCGATCATTACCAAGTGTGATGCACTGTGCCTCTCTTGTCATGGGGAGTTAGGACATATATGAGAATCTCAGTAATTACAAAAGGGCCTACAACAAAGGAACAAACTTAATGTTATTAATACACAGATAGTCCCAAGGTTACAAATGAGATAGGTTCTGTAAGTTTGTTCTTAAGTTGAATTTGTATGTAATTTAGAATGAATATATTAACCAATTATGTATAGTAGCCTCTGTTCATAAGTGTGAGTCATATATCAATCAGATGTTTGTAACTCGGGGACTTACTGTAATAGCCTCCATTTGTAAATGTGCGTTCTACCCTAAGTCAGATGTTTGTAAATCGGGGACTACCTGTATAAGTTTTCCAAATAGTTTTGTTCATGGTGAGAGTTTTTGTGCATTTATTTGGTAATTGTTTTTGAAATTTAGCTCCTTCTCTCTAATGTAAATTTCACCGGAGCAGAACTTTGTCCACTGTGTTTTCTGTTGTAGTATCAGTCTTCAAAAACCTGTCATTTCACAGCAAACATTAAACACAAAAAAAATCAAGTTCAACCGAATGAGTATTTCATGGAATATTCACTAATATCTCTCTTTCTTACTTTTATATTCTGAAAACTACTATATTATAGTTGATTTAGAGTATTTAAAACCATAAGAATGGTTTTGGTAAGAATGGGGTGTATTAGGACCCTCCAAAGAAGCAGAATCAAAAGGAAAGTATCTAAATCTACCTGTATCTATATCTAGAGCTATGTCTGTATCTGGAGAACAATAAAAAGAGAGAAAGCTACAGAGATTTAATTTCAATTCCAATGCTATGTAATAGAGAAAAGACTTAACTGTAGAAAAATTATTGTATTTTGTTTACCAATATGTAATTATTAAAAACAATTTTGGCTAAATTTCCTATTGGTAATGTTTCAAAATTAAAAGGACATTGTTTAGTTTTGACTCATTTTATCATGTTTTTTTCCTTTCTTCTTTACCAGTACTATTTTACAAAATTCTGGCACAAACTTCACCTATTTTATTTCAAGTATCCTAAAAAAAAAAAAAAAGAAAGAAATTTCCAAAATCAGATTTTTAACTTGCATTGGTAACATGGTGGAAGGTAGCCTTTAAATCAGGACTGCAGTGACCAAGCCACCTGGAAACGATATGAGGTCTGGCTCTGCGGAAACTGTCATCTTCTCTTGGTTTGCTGCTACAAGGTATATGCCAGAAAGTTAAATGACTTTCAGCTGGGCAGTCAACAGGCCTTCTTTCCCATAAAACGCCTCAGTTCATACGAGAACATAACTCCTTCTCCAGAAGTGCAAACACTTTTCATTCCTTTTGGCTAAGACACTGGTGTTGGTCTGTTATATTAATGGTTCAGATAGAGTTTCTCCAGAAAAGTCTCTGTTAATGATAATCATAATACTTTGCTCTTCAATTCTACCCAAGAGAAAATCCAAATATTCTTAGGCTTTCCTGCCCATGTATTTAATAATCAATCCTTAATAGATCTTGCTTTTCAGAAAACAGTGAAATAGACATAATTTGTAGATCATGGCCAACTTGTGTGTTAAAAGACATCATATTTAAGGCAGGAAACAAAACCACCTTCTGACAGCATTTTCCATGTATCGGTTTTGCGCATAAATATTTTCTTCTGTTTTTATCCATTATAGATTCTGAAACTTTAAGAAATAGAAGGGGGACAATTTTGACATAGAGAAAGATTGTGTTTGTTTCACAGAACTTTCCTTTACCTAATTTGGATACATACTGTTATACTGGGCAAAGAATTTCTTTCAAAAATATTTCCTTGTTGTGTTTTGGCTCTTGAAATGTGATTAAGAGAGTTTCTTAAAAGGCAGCGTGCAGGTGGAATACGTGGGTTCACTGTATCATGTGAAATCATTTTCATTTTTCTGTATTCCTGGGTAAAGAATGGAAAGTAATCAATGTAGGAACTTCAAATATAACAAAGATAAATTGTCCTTTACTCATATTCCAAGGTCTTTGTAAAACTTCGTTTATCTCATTTCTCCTCTTTAGCTACTTTCCATAAAACAATTTAAATAAAATTCACAGAAAACCAAAAAAAAAAAAAAAAAATAGGTTTTCTCCAATTACAAAACTAGATAGAAAGAAAAGAAATAAAGGTTGAAACATTTTCTTCTCAGAGTAGAAAATTTTCTGCTTTTTCCTTATTCTCTTACTAAGAGTACTATTTTTAAAAATAATTTTCCTGAGAAAGTTTATATGCTTTAAACAAGATGAATTGGTTTAATTTTAAAGGGAGTAGTAAAGCCTTGATAAATTGTAAGACGCTTACTCATAATTAGAATTACTTGAGATGGAAGTTGGCAGGAGTAAATGTTAATATCAGTGTAGCTCTTTCAATTACTCTCCTGTAAATCTGCCACTAAAATGCTTTTAGACTACTCATTTCAGAAATATTGTCTGATGCACAGCCATACAAGAGCTCCCTTCCCTCTATGATCTAATTTCCATTACCAGCACTTGTGATAAGTGCTCCACTACCTGAGGACATTTAACATGGCTTGCTATGTGCAGTGAATTCTTGCTTTACATTGTGTCACAGAAGTTTAAAAAAAAGTGACTGTGCTATAAATTGGAGAACTGCAATTCATATGATTTGTCAGAAAGCTACCTTGCTTACCAGGGAAAGCTTACGGAATACTTGTAGCTATAATAAAATTGAAGCCATAATGCACAGAATCAACATTTGAATAATATATTAACTCAGAAATTAGGAACTTTATTTCCTGTGAGTTATGAATTTAATAGAACTTGCCATCGGGTCCTCTGGGAAACAGACACTAAAATTCAGTTGATATTTCACAAAGTTTAGTTGGAGGAATAACGTAGGTAAGAAATAAAACAGGAGCAAGGTGAATTCGGCAGGAAAGTCCTTCTGACTGTGGTGCACATATGATACAGGAGAAAGGGTGAAGGAAGAAAGATTGAGTAGCTGGAACAGCACCACTTTGAACCGACAAAATCAATACACTGCGGAGCTCCAAAGCAAAGATGGCCATCAGGCATGGCCTGGATTGGAATAAAAACAGGTATATAGTATTCTTATAGTGGCCACCTATTAACTTGGGCTACCTGAGAAGAACATGGCCTCATTTCAAATGCTAGAGAAGGTCCAGAGGCACTAGGGCTGGGTGTTGTCAGCTGACTGCCCTGCCTTGAGGAAGACGGTGTTGTTCATCTCCATGGTTACCAGTCTTGCTCTTACTTCCTGGGAGCAAACTGCTCCATACACACAGAGAGAGAGTTCCTTCAGAGGTTTAGTGGGCTTCCTGTATGGAAGAAAACATAAAAGAGTAAGATTAATAGAACACATTTTGCCCCAGTTGCTATAATTGTTCCTGTTGTCACAGCTGGTAATCATCACTCCCCTTGGCACTATCTGCTCTAAATTGCCTGACCCTTTCTTATCACCTTTTGGAATCTGCTGGTTCACTTGATGAGGTAAGACTCACACTTTGCTTTAAGAGAGAGCTCAGCCTCTGATAAACATTCCCTTCTTGGGCTACTTTTCCTATGCTTTTTGCTACTTTTGCCATTTGTAGTCATGGTGGGGTAATGAAATAGCAAGAGTCCCCCAAGTGGATGACCCGAGTCCAGCACATCTTCCTCCCCATTCTCATGGTGTTCCAGCCGCCCTGTCTCCTCCAGCTGATCAGTCTGTTAACCTATCAAATGAAGACTCCTTTTCCTGCCTAGTTCCCTGCACAAAGGGCGTTCAGAGCTCTAAGTTGGTAAAACGAGTTCGTAGTTAAATGTAACCCTTGGTTGGTCTTTTACCAAGAGTACCCAACACTTAGGAATCTACTCCACATTTGCAGATGTGGCAGGGAAGATAGCAAGTAGGGCCACTCCAGCTACCAACCATTGGTCAGCAGACTTCTGTGTGTTTCCTACTAAGCAGAAAGCACCATATACTATCTATCAGTGATTACACTGAACCCTGCTGCATGTCCCCACACCTGCACAGAGAATTGCCTGCAGTTATGCCTTCAGGCCATTCAACACTCTATCCAGCCAGCTGCATCTGTACGGCACATTATGGGATAGAACCAGTGGATCCCATCGCCATAGGCCCACACTGGTGAACCTTTTTTTTTTTTTTTGAGACAGAGTCTCACTCAGTCACTCTTGGTAGAGTGCGTGGCATCTTAGCTCACAGCCACCTCAAACTCTTGGGCTCCAGCCATCCTTTTGCCTCAGCCTCCAGAGAGCTGGGACTACAGACACCCCACCACCACCACCACCACCACAACACCCAGCTATTTTTAGAGACAGGGTCTTGCTCTGGCTCAGGCTGGTCTTGACTTGTGAGTTCAGGCAATCTACCCGCCTCAGCTTCCCATGTGCTTTGATTATAGGCATGAGTCCCACGCCTGGCTAGGTACAATTTTGTGTGTGGAAATTTGTATTTGTAAATTTACCATAGATGTTGGTGCTAGCTGAGTGTATCTGATTACAAAAGGCAAAATTACACACAGAGTAATTGTTTAGTCATGTAAAGACAATTTAACGACCATTGAAGTAAATAACTCCGTTATGGCTGATTAATCTCCTCAGGGAGCAGTGGCGTAAGGGGGGCTCTTGCTCTTGTTTGCTGGCATGATAGAGATTCAGATGATGCAACCTGGTGGGTTGACCTTGACATTTGGAGTGCATGCTCTTGGGGCTATCTGTAACCCCCATGCTGCTGCCATTGTGACCACTCTATTCATGTAAACTTCATTCCATTCCTGGAGTAGGTGAAGACAAAGAGGATCACATCAGCTTGAGATAAGACTTAGATATCCCTCAGGTAGTTATGGCCGGAGTCAGAAGGGGAAGACCAGCAGAATAAGAAAGCTACAAGAAGGCAAATACATTTAGCTGAGATAAATGTAGCCGATAGAGACCCTTTAGTTATTATATTTGGACTATAACACCCTTACCTGAAGCAGAAGGGGAATTTCAAAAACTGTAGCAAGTGCACAAATTGAGGTGACAGTGTCTCTTATGAACTATCTTCATTAGCATAGTAAAAACATACCCAGCACCACTGGGACAGTTGAGAGGAGAGATTGTATAAGGCCAAGAAAGGAGAGGGTTTCCTGTTTCAGGAACTCTCCATCCCTTTACCATAAAACCCATGAAAATTCCACTCCCAGCTTGCTATATTATTAGGGATTAGCATAAAAGGGTAGACCTGAACCCTGAGGTGGCACTGTTCCTTCTCAGATCAGTCTACTTTTTTCCCTTTCTTTTAAGAGTGTCTTCTGCTTTTGATAAACCTGTCTGCATCTGCTCATACATTGTGTCTGAATTATTTCTCTTTTGTTTTCCTGCAATGATCAAGAACCCTCTCTACTGTCTCAAGTCGTGGTCTGCACCAATATCAATTTGGCTGTCCCTTTGTCTACTCGGTAGTGCAAGGCCTCTTGGAATTAACATATGAAACAAACATATTTACACGTTCTGCTTTCACCATATATTCACACACAGTCTACTCAGCACCTACTGTCTCTGCCCCTGATGCTCCATTTTCTTCTTCCAGATCCTTCTGTACTCAGTCAAATGCTGTGCTACTGCTCATGAGTGATATACACACATGTGTTATACTTACTGATTTGATTATCGTGGGGCCATGTTGTAACACAGTTTATGTATTCAGTCTTGATCCAGTTTTGAGGCATGGACTGAAGGCCAGTTAGCTGCCCTTCTTGAGAAGCTAATTAAGTCCACACTTCAACCATTTCTCTGAATGGGCTTTTGTACCCTGGGCCACTATTATATCAGCCCTAATTTGTTCCAGAATCACATACCAGACACTAGCGACAACTCTTATTCTTCAGAGGCATTTGGAATTATTTGCATTAGTTAGCCCTAACCATGCTTGAGCAGCCTTACCCTTTCCTTCGTGCAGAAACCAAAGAATTTGTCATATACACAGTCCCTCTTCCCCTCATGACATGCTTCATACCCCTGCACGGTGTGCAGAAACCGTGAGTATGACACACCTGTAATTTCTCTATCTTGATCTACAAGTGGCCTCATCATATTACCTATGGCAATATGGTTAGAATCCATCAGTAAGTGGATCAGCGAGATGTTCTGTGGGATGTCCAAATGATTTGTAACTTTTAGAGTCTGTTTTATAACAGAGGAAATGACAGATAATAGACCCCCAAATATGTACATATAGTTTAGTTCAATTCATTGAAATGAGAAGACTTTCTGATCGTATCTTCAGATTAGATACATATTTGTCAAGTTGATAGTCATGTGCCACATATCTATTCATCCATTCAAGCAAGTTTCAGAATACCACATGGTTAACACTGTAGCATTCTGGGGCCATTCTCCAGGATCACTTCAATGTTTTTAAGTGAAAGAAAGAGGGATACCATAGAAATTACCACTATGTATTATTTAGATCTGTAAAGGCAGCACAAAATTCGGTCATCCTATGAAGAGACTCAATACTGGTTTTAATCTATTATGAAAATGAAGCTTGGGTCAGTATCAGAGGCTTGGGCTCTCCTACTTTTAGACTATCCTTTATCTGCAAATCAAAGACTCAATATGGAGTATATTCTAACTTTCTAGTACTTTAACTTCAATGATACATTCAGGGCCTGGAAGATATGTAATCACTGGGTGGCTCTTCAGACCAGTCAGTCAATCCATGTTAAGTTACAGGGGCCATAATTCCAATAATCACCTGTTTACTGCACACCCCTACTTTAATAAGGAAACTGGGATGATGTTTCAGGTCTTCAAGGCTCATTCATATCCTATGGTCAATTATTCTTGAAATGCCCAAATATTCTTATAACTTAGTGTGTCATATGAATAAACAGCTTTAAATCCCTGTGAAAGTGCTAGGGATTCTCTTCCCTGTTCAATTATTCAGGACAGGCTGGGTTCTTCTACTGGGGAGCCTGGGCACTGCAATCCATGCATTCTGGGTCTGAAAACTGTCTTGATTTTGGAAACTTAGTAAAGGATCATGACTTTACTGAAGTGGCTATCCTTCACTTCCTGTTCATCCATTCTTGCTTTTTATTAATTATGTGTGTTCACCAGACTTCACATATTTTGTTCTCAGACATTCTATATTCTGTGAAATACCTTCTTAACTTTCTATGGGTCTATTTTAGCTTGAATACCACTCTGAGCTTGCCCTGCATTATGGTAATTTGACCAGCTTTGGGCCATTATAGGTTCCAAAGGCACTCCATTGCTTTAATGCACCTTCATCCCACTGTTATGAACATTCCAAGCTTTGTGGCAGTTTTTCTTGCATTCATCCCTGACCAGAACTTCTGAGTGATATCAGTGTCCTTCTCACCAGAACATTCCCAATAAATAGCCTCTGTGAATGCTGCATCTTCTGAGCCTCCCTTGGAACATCATCTTCTCGTGGTGTTTTGACCTCACATAATATAACCATTCTAGCATGGTGACTTTCCTGAACCTGTTTATCCCTTCTTCCACTGTCTGTCACAGCAATTCAGGCATTTCAACCTTGCTCAGCATGGGAACTGCCCTTCTCTAGGCATCTATGAGACATCCTACCAGCAATTTGTCAACATCCCCTGTGGTGCTTGCGAGGATATTAAATTCTATACCTTGAAAAGTTACTGTGAATAGAATGTTGTTTAGCAAGTTTATGTTGTGCTATCTTGTACTAATCCAGTGACTAATTATGGGAGGTGCTTTAATGTAAAGCTCTCTTCTCTTATTGGGCCCAGCAGGTCATCAATTGGGTTGTACTGTGACTTAACCCTAATTATGAAACTGGTGGCCACTAAATGGTGGAGACAGAGCTCCACAGCATTGTCCAGCACCAGGGCATTGCTAGCTTACAAAAGGAGGTTTGGTTGCCTTCCGTAGGCTTCATAAGTTCACAGTAGAGTCTAAGGAGCTAAAGTCTCAGGGACTCAGATTTCTTCATTTTCTAAGCAAGAATCTCAGTTTTCTGCACCAGGATTCCACCTTTGCATAACAAACAGCTTCAGTTGTAGGATGGCTACTTTGAACTTTTGTAATTTTCAATATACTATCCTGGGTTGTCTTCAATTGTTTTTTGCCCTTTCATTTCAGAAAATTAGGGCTTCACTGTAAGATCAAAAAAAAAAAAAAAAAAAAAAAATGCTACTAGCCTTCACACTTTGTTTTGAATTGCTTATCTACTGTCCTCAGCTTTCATTATCAATCTGTAGGATAACAATATAATTGGATAATCATGAGCCAACATTACTTTTGTCTATTTGTATTGTTCTTTCATACTTTTGAAATGGATGAATCATTGTACTAGTGAGTATAGTCCCAGAAAAATGTCCATTTTCCCAAGTCTTTATAAGTAAAGTCTTTAGCAGTAGAACTATCACTCTGTCCCACAGTCTTTCTGTTTCCTGCCTACCTCTTAGGGTGGGGTCCCTATCACCATCAGAGCAATGAGACAGCTGATCACCAAACCCTGTGTCATCACACCTACTTCCTTGGACAATTATTAATATCTCTGTTAGTTAGATTCTCTTGGAATCTGTTTCTGTGATAGAATTAGGCATATGGGACGTTCTTTGAAAATAACAGTTGTAAGGAAATAGGAGGGAAGAATGCAGAATTAAGCAGAGATAACTTCCAGGCCGTGACAAACACTGGCCCCCTGAAAAAGGAAAGTGTGAAGAAAGAAGAACTGAACAAGAACCTCAAACTAAAATTCATAATCTGATAATGCTTTTTCCACCATAACAAGGAGATTTGGTGCAAAGATAACCTGTTACATGAGTCTTATGTTGGGCAGATATGGCCTGGCCCTCATACTCTGCCATTGTCCATTCTTGCAGGGCTTACATCCAAAATATATAAGAAACTCAATTTAATAAGCCAGAAAACAAATTAACTGATTAAAAAGTAGGCTGAGAGCCCATATAAACATTTCTCACAACTTCTAGATAATTTAAAAATCTGAAAAGTACTATAAAAATTGAATATTTGAGTTTCTGTTACTTTTCTTTATTTTTTTAACCATGACCAGCTAAACTAATTTGATAAAATTTGTAAAATTTTGTTTGATACCTCAACATTTAAACAATCAGCATTAATTTTAAAGGTCTAAGTTGGCTAACAACGTTTTTCCCAAGCTTTCAAAGTGATATGCCTGCTGTTCAAACAAACACAAATAAAAGTTCGCTGCATAAATGTGATATACAATATGACTGCAAGTTTTCAAACTGAAAGAATCAGAAAATTAAGAGACAACTATTTCAAATATACTTTGAAAATAAATGTAACATTTATAATTTGTTTTTTAGCCAACACATTTGGTCTAAACATGGACAAGTGATTTTGAAATAACTATGTTGTTATCTTAAAAAAGTAGTACAATCTAAATATCTACTTGAATTTTTAAGTATTAGGTGTGACATTAATCATGATATTGACTTCAGCTTTTATATCACCTTTCAAGGAACATAATGTACTTGGTCAGATCCGCTTCCACAGACCTTTGAATCAGTGTTAAATACGAGCATAAGTTCAGGTGAATCATAAAAAGTGGCACTGTCAGTTATTTCTGACTCCAAGGTTCTACTGTCACTCCAGACATTCTGAATATTTTTTCTTCTTTTAGATAGAAAAAAAAAAAAAAAAAAAACCTTAAGGTAACCTTAATTTAATCTACTCAACTCAGCAAAAAACAATGAAGAAATCCCCTCATGCCAGCAATTATTCCTCAAATTCCCACTATAAGAAGAAAGATTCTAAACTTTAAATGGCCCTCTGAGGAGAGTTAAGCGAGGGCACTTTGGAGCGTAGCAGGTTGAACTGATCCAGATCTATCACCTTCCATTATAAACTTTGTCAGCCTAGTTCTAAAAATACACAGGAATACAGTTTAACCTTTCCAGAGGCTGAATTATAAAAATGTCCACCACTATGCTAGACCCAGTGTATCATTTTTATCCCTTTTACACCGACAGTTTCTATGTGTGCTAATCACCCTCCACAGATCAGACTTTTGACAGACTTTTCCAAAAATCTGCAACTTGTTGGGAAATCCAGGAGATTTGATTGATTCACATCATTTAATATGTGCGAACAGTTCTATTGGAGATGAATTATTTTTCTACAATGGTGTTTTATACTTACATTTGAAATGTGCATCCTTTTTTATTCTCCTCTGTGTTGCTAAATGATTCAGTTGAATTGCAAATATGCTATAAGAAGAAATAAGTAAAATTATTGTCCATTAACAACCCAATCTGGATCTGCTTAACAAGTAACACATTTTAGAGAATAAAGAAGTTTGGGGGAATAACCATACATGCATATGGTTAACATGCATATGTTAATGATAACATACTTGCTTACCAATATACCAAAGAGAAGCTAGAAGTGAAAAAAATTGAGCAACTTCCCAAAGATATTTTGATACATTTTGATTGGAATTACATCACTGTTGGAAATTAATTGTCAAAAATGACTGACTTTATTTTGATGGATGTTTTTACCCTGAACTGTTGTTGGATTACATTAATATTGCAAAGAACTAATTTGCATTTTGTATGAATTTGTCTGAGTGAAGTCTGATCATTCCTTTTTTCCTTCATTGTGTTGTTTATATTTATAACAGAGTTTGTAAATAAAGCATGGTTGGACTCTCACTTCAGAAGTTTGAGATTTAATGCATTTTGCTGTTAACATATTTGGAATTCTTGGTGGGTTTTGTATGAAAATTCGTTTCCTTCTATTATTTTAATAAATTATTGTCTTTCTGATTCATACAGATATTTTGATTTTGCAGTAGCATACTAGAAAGAGAAAAAAGCGTTATTGTCTTGACTCTATGATTTAATTTCAATTATAAGATAGTATCATCTGTAATATAGGTCATTTTTTATATTTGTGGCAATGCAATTTTAACTCCCACATTTTCAGCATGTGTTAATTATTGTAATATAATAATAGTGATTTTACAGAAATTTAATAATAATCAGGAAAATAAGTCATCTATTTGTTGAAACTCATAGTAAAACTTTCAATGTTCTTCATCTGCACGTTTTTACCAAATCTAGTTGAATTATGAATGTTCATTAAACAATTACCTCTGAAATACAGAGTATTTGGGTAATACAGAACCCACTTGTTACTTATTATGCATTCTAAAATATGAGAGGCTATGCAAGAGAGACAATGAAAGAAAAACAAAATTTCTCACCGTATGTGTAAATATCTAAAATCTGAAAATGCTCTGATACAGATTGGACCATTGGGAAATTTTGTCATAAAAAATTTGAATATCAAAGGTTAAAATAAAAAAAATTATTTCTGCTTTTATTCACTAAATTATTTCAAAGAGCTAAATTATTTGTATATAACCAGCATTCATTTTACGTTGTGAATACAGTTGTATGTTAAATGGTTATTTCACAAAAGTATTGTGAAACTTAAAAAGGGGACTGTACACCATGTAGAAACATGTTCTCTAATTTATGATAAGGAAGGATAATTTAGAAATTACTGGAATCTAATTACTAGAATGAATATCAGAGTGCTATCATCAGGGATAACCCAGACTATTGTTCAATTACAATAAATGATCCTTTTGAGAGTTATAAAGAAACACTCATTCTTCAGAAGTTTGCCTTGTCTTTTAAAACATGTAAACAAGGAAAGGCGAGGTTTTTAAACACATATCCCACCTTTGACATTGTGTCTTATGCATTTATATAGTGAATGCATCTTAAGACCAGTTTCTGATTCTTCATACTATAGTGTCTTAACCCTCAGAATGACCACAAATTATGTTTGATTAATACCATAAGGAAGATGGGGAAATGTCTCTAAATGAGCAAACAATACTGAACAAATATCAGGTTAAAAATTGCTCAAATACACTTGACAATGATTAATTTATTTGAAATATATACCTATTTATATTTTGAGGAAATAAAAAGTAACTAATATCCCTAATACTAACTGCTCAAAATATACTTCTTTCTATAGGAAAAGATTCATATTCTTTCTCTAATGCAAAAGATGCTACGGTTAATATCTCCTATTATTTTCATACCTAGTACCAATTTTCTAAATAAAACTATTCTAAAATATATGTGATGTGTACACATACTTAGGAAGTGTTAAGGTAAAATTCTCTTTAGGTTAAATATCAATAAATGTAGGAAATATACCCTGATACACGGAACAGAAACAAAAAGTCAGAAATAACAATCAAAAGATTATTAAGAAGACTTGTGAGAAATATGAAGCCGTGGGGCCAAATGTACAATCCCCACTTTCATATCTCAGATAGCAACTGACATGAGCACTAATACTGACGTGGGCAGGAGTAAAGGAAGCCCACTGCCGGATTAATGCCCAGAGCCTTAAACTAAGACAGAATACCACAGACTTAGTGCATTAGGCATTCTCAATAAAGTATGGAGGGTCAATGATACAGTTTTTAGTCCTGTGCAAGTGGATCAATGCCACGTGGGGTCCACAGAGGAGAATGCGAAGGAATTCACCTTCAGCCCTTGTTGCTCAGAGAGAACACAAGCCATGGGAAGTAAGCAATTACCTAGCGCACTTAAACTGGAGGGGACGTAACCTTTCCATACACGTGTGCTCTTGGATCTCAGACAGAAATTAATGAAGTCATTAATTACACCCACTCCAAACAAAACATTTGTAGGGCAATGGAGGGCTGGTGTGCATAAATTTCTCTGACAGGATAGATGTCTTAACTGTCTTGACCCATTGCATGGTTGAAACAAAACAGATGTCAAACCTAACCACATTAGTGACTAAAGAGGAGGAACCACTGAGAAAATGCAAATGCAAAAATCTACTTTCTAGCTTTGCATTTTTGCTTTTTTGTGTGTTTAACTCTGAGAAAATAATTTACTAAGATTGAATTTTCTGAGCCCCTCAAGACCTCAACCTAAGGTGACTTGACTTTGAACTGGAAATATATGTTTGTATAGTCAAGCCATCTAACCTAGTGTTATACTGTTTGTGGAGTAATTTATTTCAAACATCCTTCAGTATAAACAATTTTAGGTAAGTGTGTATAAGTGGACTCTAATTTACAACATAACACAGAATGATTTAGACTTCAGAGCAACTCAATCAGCAGTGCATGCACTAGACCTGGACAATTAGGCACTTCAAATACCATTGTTGAAATTTCCATCATACTGTTTGTTAATTAGTATGAGAGATGTTAGAGAAAAAAATTAAAGAAATAAGCAGTATTTAAAATATGTGATCTGGGCCAGGCATGGTGGCTCATGCCTCTAATCCTAGCACTTGGGGAGGCTGAGGCAGGTGGATTGCATCAGCTCAGATGTAATCAAGACCAGCCTGAGCCAGAGTGAGACACCATCTCTAAAAATAGACAGGCGTTGTCGTGGGCACCTGTACTCTCAGCTATTGCGGGGCTGAATCAAAAGAATCGCTTAAGCCCAAGAGTTTGAGGTTGCTGTGAGCTATGATGCCACAGCACTCTACCACACGTGACAAGGTGAGACTCCGTCTCAAAAACTAAATAAATAATAAATAAAATGTGATTTAGTAGAAAGCCCATGCATGAAAGAGAGAAATCTATCTATCAAGATTAGTACCTAATACTCTTGACTTTGCACTTCAAATGCAGAGCTCTGTTGGGTTTTGTGTTCTCTTTCTGCTGATCCAGCAAGTATGGCACTAAGATTGTATTAGAGTTGGCTTTTATGTAAGGTACTTGTTGGGAATGGATATATACTGTTCACCACCTGCTTTCAATTTTTGAAGGCATGGATATTTAATAAAAAGTCCTACTGAATGTTAAGTGAATATGTTGTCTCAAGTAGTTCATAACACATAATCTGTTATGCACTTTTCATTGAACAAAAGTTCTAAAATAAGAGCTTGAAACATCATTTTCTAAGGTTATTGAGATGGGAAATGTTGGCAACACCTAAGTAAGTGTGTTGCCAATGCTTTTCTTGAAAACCACTTTCCCCCTGGTAGCAGACCCAAATGCCATGGCATTGGGTATGAGCAGATAAGCCATGATGAAATCCACTCATAGTTAGCCACAGTGATTAGTCCAGAAATGAACATAACTGTAAAGCACAGGCTACCAAAAATCTTCCTGGGGTTTGTTCTTTCGGGACCAGGCAGTGAAATGTCCTACTTTCATTTCTTGGACACCGGAGGCTCCAAGGACATTAGCCTGGAACCATTGGATTCAATCTTGCCTGAGCAGCTGTCTGAGAAAATGAAGCCAAGAGAGAGAGAGAAACACATACAAGAGAAAAGGAAAGTCTCACCAGTACTCACATTCTATGAACGCTGAAGCTGCCAGCTCTACCCTTCCTACAACCCAATAGCAGGCATACTTATGAATTCCAACATTCCTTAAATTAGGGTGTAGGGTTTCTGCTAATCAGAAACTTGACTAAGACAAGCAAGAAGAGGGGCTGTACTAAGGACAAACTCATACAGAAGGAGGACGGACTGAGTCATGGATGTGGAAGGAAGGCCCCTCCCTCACAATTTGAGGTGCGGTCATGGTTTCATGGGCATCCCCCCAAATCAGTGTCTTGAAGTCCCAACCGTAAGTACCGCTGAATGTGAGTTTATTTGGAAATGACGCCTTTCCACATGCAACATCTACCTAAAATGAAGACATTAGGCTGGAACCTCTTCCATTGGGACTGGTATCCTTACAAGAATGGGAAACTGGGACAGCAGTGCACCTAGAGGGAAACCAATGTGAAAAGATAAGGCAAGAAGATGACCATCTCCAAGCCGAGCAGAGAAGCCTAGAACAGACCCATCCTCCAGAGACATCAGAAGGAATGATGACAATATATTTTTGAAGTTTAAACCACCTGGTCTGAGGTACTTGGTTAAGGCAGCCCTAGCAAACAAATGCAGTTGGTAACAATCCAGGTTCTGAGGCAATAACTATTCATTAAAATATATTTATGAGAGTGCTGGGTTCCCTGGCTCTTTTCTGTAATCCCAGGACTTTGGGAGGCTGAGGCAGGAGGATTACTTGAGACCAGGAGTTTGAGATCAGCCTGGGCAACAAGCAAGTCCCCATTTCTAAAGAAACATATTTTTAAAAAGCCAGGCATGATGACACACACCTGTAGTCCTAGCTAGGGGGGAGAATTACCTGAGCCCATGAGTTTGAGGTTACGATGAGCTGTGATTGCATCCCTACACTGCCATTTGGGCAACAGGGTGAGGCCCTGTTACCTCTTAATTGATTTTTAATACCTTTATGGATTCTTAGTATTTGCATATTGTCCCTACTGACTTATTTTAGGAAACTTGAAAAAAATAATAGGACATTGAAGGAGGTAATTTATTTCTTCTTATTTTAAGTAAGGAAAGCTGCAGGTTAGGAACCAGTTGAAACCAAATGTGGCATGTGTAGAAAGAAAAAATGACAGCGTAAAACAGACTTCCAAAGTCATTACGGGAGATTATCTCTGTTTGTATTATACTGAGTTGAGGAAAGACAGAATATTTTTTGCAGTTAGTAACAAGTCCAGAATATACAAGTACTGGGTTGGTTCTGCTTTGAAGAGGTTGAACAGTAAAGGAAGATTTCTATTAATACTGATCTTACTACCAAGGGAAATTGGGCTTCAATGGAGGCACAATGAAAGAAATTATGTTTAGAATATAGTAAATCCCTTAGGATATCTCTTAGTCCTATCACGTCCTGTGATTAAAGTCTATGGAAAACTACAATAACCTAATTTATGCAGGATTGATAATGGCCCAAATGTCTCAGAAATAAAAGTTTTTTTTTTTTTTGGGGGGGGGGTCACTGTACAAGGCAGAGCATTACAAACAGCTCAAGGATTGTGCAAAGGGAAGAGAGAAGGCATGGTGGATTCTTATTCTCAATTAAGGCCTTTTTTTTTTTGCATCTTTTGGCTGGGGCTGGGTTTGAACCTGCCACCTCCAGTATACGGGCTGACGACCTACAGGCGCCACCGTAAAGCTTCCTTTTTATATCTTAACATTCACTATAAAAATTAAGGAAGTTCATTTTTAAAAAGTCAATAATTAGCTGAAAATCATATAACAAATAAATAGCAGATTCTGGAATATAATGTATGACTAACAGTACATTTAAAAAATACATAGTAATAAGTATAAAAAATTAAGGGTAAAAGAAAAGCAGCATTTTGATTAGGTGATAGTGCTATTGGCTTAGAATTAAAAGAGGGAACTGGCTAGTTACGAAGTGGATGCAAAAAAGCTTTCAGATGTCCCTAAAAGTGCTCTAATTTTCCCTGTGTCTTGTCATTAAAAAATCAAACCATGGACTTCTATGATAGCTGAATTTAAGTGTGAGGACAAACACCAAATTAAAAATGTCCCCTGCAGAGAATTGAGCCAAGCACCTCAATTTCACACTTTCCTGACAATATAAAAGTTATAGCAAAGGAGTTTTAGTAGAGAATTAGCAAATCACTAGGGATTGAGGTTTCCAAACTTCTAAAAGCCCAAACTGCTGCTTCCTTCTCTCTGGAGTCAAGCGCTAGAGCCTCTGGGGCTGATGACATTCCCATGATTTCAAGGTGAATAAAGTTTTATGGGTTAATGACTCGAAAAATAAGAAATCGTTAAACTCTGTTTTTCAAAGTCCACCATATACAATTATCACCAAGGAATGGTTTTCATGTATTTAAAGCTACTCTTAGAGAGGAATAAATTGAAGAAAGTTTACAGTCATCAGGAAAATAATGGCCTGAAGTTATGCAAGCACTAGTTTCCATAAAATATTCAGCAGCACCCAACTCAACAATTTAGCAACCAAACTACTTAACTGACCTGGCAAACTAACTGTCTGTGGTTATGCTGTCAAGGTTTCTCTTGGTCAGCGGGTCTCCACAGATTTTGAGAGACTGAGGGAGGCTACAATTATGGAGACATGTTCCATCCAGTTACCTGAATACAGCTGTTTCCTTACTGGGAAGCAAAGTTTGCTTCTCTGTAACTCAGTGCTTTTCCCGTGAAATAAAACCTATTACCCACATAGTGCACTCTTTATGGGAATCCTGTCTATACAGTTTCTATAAAATAATTATTTCCCCTAATATTATAGTACTAAGAGCAATTACAAAAATATTTAAAAAGTGCTTAAGCACTGAGGTGTGCCTTTAAAAATTTTAAATTAACAATTTCTTTTTTATTTCATAGTATTTTTAATGTAATCATATTCCCACAAAATGTTTAAACAACTTCTCCGAGACAAGAGTTCATAGTTAATCAGAGATAAAACCAGGATTCCTAACCCACAGGAGTCTGAGTTCAGAGGCTCTGCTATCAATATTTAACTTCCAATAAAATTTTAATAATATCAACATAATTAAAGTAATTCTGAAAATACTTTACCCAAAAATTAAAGCTAATAATTTTATTCAGGAAACACGAAAGGCTTCATGATGAAGTCATTTTTTGTACTTCATTGAATAATCATGTTCCACTGTGACAGATTCCAAAGGTGGTACCTGAAATCCTAGGTACTACCTTGGAATCAATGATTTAAACACCAAGATAACTTTTTTGTTTGTTTGATAGAGTTTGCAAATATAAAAAGGACATTATTTACCACTCCCAATTTTATTGACAGACCTGATGGAAGTAAACTAATGAAGAATCATTTGGTTATAATATATGAAACTTACTTAGACTCACTTCAATACCATAATAGCATTTCATTTTCAAAAACATGAGGACATACATTATGAACAAGATTTTTCAGATTTGAAATGGAAAGTAAGCCCAGTGTCCAGGTCATAGAAAACCTTTGTCTCATTTTCAAAAGGAGTCCTCCCATCTCTAAAGTTTTTCTGTCCTTTAATTCCATTTGTCTTTGCCCTGATTTTTCATACAAGTGGTAGGAGATGCCTATCTCACTCACGCTAGGTTCACAGGCTAAAGATATACAAATAAATAGTGAATAGCAGTATGTAACCTGCTTTCAGAGACTGAATTCAGTTCTACTAATTTGAAATATTGCTTTGATGATAAATAAGAAGACCTCTAGTTAACATTTATGCAGGTCATTTAAGAGAAGTGTGAAATCAGAAATCAATGGAACCCTCATAGAAATGAGACCTTTACGTTATACGGATTTCTACTAATCTCTAAGAAAAGTTTCCACTCTTACCTCATCTGTACTTAAAAGCAATTGCTTCATTTCATATTGAGATGTCAGTTGCTCAACTAATTAAATACATTCACATTTGCAATTGTGAACTGCACTGCTCTAGACATTCAAGTGCAAGTGTCTTTATGGTAGAATGCCTTTTTGCAAACTGCTAATAGGTTCTTTTTAATTAAGGTCTCTTGGCTTTGGAAGAGTAAGGGTCAAAGGGTAGCAGACACAAAGGAAATCTGCATTTATACTGAAATGAATAGTAAAGCACTGCACAGTTTTGCTCATTGAGATTATTGTAGTGTTTATAATCCTTCTTTGAAATTGCCCAATCCCGATAAATCATGTTTTTCCAAAAGTCTTATTACAGAAGTAACCCTATGTTTAGTTGTTTTGATTCACTGAGCATTTCAAACAACTGTTATTTAAAAAAAAAAAAAGAAGACAAGATTAGATATGTTCAAGGCCATATGGAATGGGGGAAAAACGTGAATAGATGTTTCTCAGAAGATACAATACAAATGGCATTAGCTATAAGAAAAGTTGTTCAGTATGACTAATCATCAGAGAAACGCAGGTGAAAATCACTGTGAGATTTCTTCTCACTCTAATTAAAATAGCCATTACCAAAAAGACAAAAATAACAGATGCTGGTGGGAAAGCAGAGAAAAGGGCATGTTTACACAGTGCTGTTAGGAACGTAAATTTAATACAGTCACAATGGAAAACAGTATGAAGCTATCTTAAAAAACTAAAAATAGAGCTACCATATGATCCAGCAATCTTACCATGAAGTCATCCGAAGCAACAGAAATCACTGTGTCACAGAGATACTTGCCCCTCCCACATGTTTATTGCAGCACTAATCACAATAGCAAAGATAAGGAATCAATCTCAGCGTCCATCAACTAATAGATAAAGAGAATGCAGCACATATACACGATGAATGCAATTTGGCCATAAAAAAGAAGGAACTGCATTTTCAGCACCATGGATAGAAATGAAGGTCATCATCTTCAGTAAAAAAAGCCAGGCACAGTGAGACAAACACCAGATACTCTCACTCACATGTGGCAGCTATGAAACTGGAGAGCACCATGACAGTGCTCAGAAGCTGGGAAGGGTTGGAGGGAGGAAGAGGGGAGCATTAATATAGTTAGATAAAAGGAATAAGTTCTAATGTTTGATAGTAAGTTAACTGTAGCTAACAACAATATATTAACACTATATTTTTCAAAACAGCTAGGAGACTTGAAATGTTCTCAACATAGAAGAAATATAAATGTTTGAGGTTATGGACGCCCTAAATACTCAAACTTGATTATTATGAATTCTACACATGCATCACAATATCACATGTATCCCATAAATATATTTGTACAAATTTTAGTATCAATAAAAAATTAAAAGAAGGGACAGAAGGAAAATATTATGGAAGTATCAATAAAAAAAATTTATGGATACAAAATTTTACAAAAGTATCAATAAAAAAATTATTATTAAAAAATTTTATTGATAAAAAATGGGACAGAAGGAAAATTTTACAGATCAATAAAAAATTAAAAGAAGGGACAGAAGGAAAAAGCAAATCATTATAGTATTTAGGAACAATAATAATTGTAATAATAGCTATGATAAAAACAGAAATAACATATTAGGTGCTGATGTTCAATCAGACCTTTTTTCTAATAAATTTTACTCATGGTTTTTCATTTTATAACTGATTCTAACCTTATAAAAATGCTATTACTGGATGCAATTATTATGTTTTACATATGGAAAAAGACTTGCTCAAACCCAGAGTGCTTTTCAAATATGGACCTAGATATAAAATGCAGACATTTGTTTCTCAGGGTAACTCTCCTTTTACAACTGTTAAGTCTACTTTAAAAAGAAAATTAACATTAGAGAATTGAAGTTAAAAGAGACAGTATCTGCTTTCAGATAATAGCTAAATTACATAGAGAAGGAAATGGGATGATATGATTTTAAATACACTCCATACAGATTGCTTTATAATGGCAAAGAGATATCGTAACTCTGCAATGGAGAAGCTGAACATCTTGACCAGATGGCTAAAATGAGTATCAACAAAAGGGTAGGTGCACTTTACGTGCTTCTGAACATCTTACCCTAGAATAACACAATGGCTTGTGTGTAATAGCATAGGGGGATAACCTGAATAGAAAAAGGAGAAAGTATTAGCAAACGCAAAATAAGAAGTATTTTATGTAAAAAGATGGAATTATTTTTTAAACAATGTCAAAAATGCTGAGAAATACTGATGAACATTTTTCAGTTAAAGGAGAGTAAAGAAAGTTAAGTGCTGAAGAAAATATCTGATTTTAGATTTGATCCTGTAAGGAAGGAAACTAGTTACTATAAAGAAGATTATTGGGCCAAATGGCAAAATTGGAATACGGAGAGCCTATTAGGTAAGAGAATTGCATCAATTTTAAGTTGTCCAAAGTTAATAACAGTTGTGGTTATGTAAGAAAATGTCCCTATTTTTAATGTTCAGTAGACATTACATTCTTGGTATGAAAACATGTTTTTACTTTTTGTTTCTCTCAGCACATCAATGATATGATTCTGTTTTCTAATGAATGTATTTGTCTGCTTTACAAGTGTTCAGTTTTTCTTGGTAGTTAGCCGTGTAACTTTGATATGACTAAAGAATTTTCTTTATATCTGTCTTTTCTGACACTGTTGCTTTATGATTCAACAGTTCAGAAAATTCAGACAGTATTTATTCCAATGTGGTTCATGTAAAGCATATTTCTTTACAGTTATTTTTAGAACATTTTATTTCTCTTACATGTTATCTTTTAAGCTCTTTTATATGTTTCTAAGATTTTTTTTTAATCTCTTTGGTACAAGTTTTTTGTCTATTTTCTATTATCTCTTTTCCCAGTCTCCTAGACTATCTTCTGCTATGCCTAACCTACTTCTGAATTCTTATAGTGAAACTTTAATCTATTATATTTCAACTCAGAGCATTTCCATGTGATTTTGCAATCATTTGGCAAAATTACTTATAATTTTTATCTATTCCCTACATCATTTTTTCCCTATCTTCTTGAGCATATTAGAGGTGGCCTTTTATTTAGATTTCAGATTCTTTTCTCTCAACTTACCTTATATCCAAAGCAGCAACATCCTGCAATGAGAATTCGCTCCAGCCCAGGCTCTGAGACAATACTGCTGTACATCCTGGTTTTAGGACTAACTCTCAGATTTGTTTAAATAGATCTTGTTCTTCTTTTTCCTCTTTCTTAATTGGATTTTCTTAATCTCAGTGTGTGATATTCCATGCTAATTCATTATAGCTGGACAGAGAAATCCAAGTTTGTTAGTTTGCTACACATATTCCACAAAAATATATTTGACTTTTTTTTTTTTTTTTTTTTTAGGCAGAGCATTGCTCTGTCACCTAGGATTGACTGCCATGTATGACTTTAGTCAAGCTCACAGAAATCCCAAGCCCCAGGGCTCAAGCAATCCTCATGCCTCAGCCTCCTGAGTAGCTGAGATTACAGGTGCTAATCACCATGCCCAGAGAATTTTTTTCTATTTTCCTATTTTTTTTTTTTTATATTTTTAGTTGAGACAGGGTCTTTTTCAGGCTGGTCTCAAACTCCTGACCCCAAGTATCCTTCCACTTTCCTCTCCCAGAGGGCTAGGATTACAGGTGTGAACTACTGAAGGAGGCCTATATTTTGACCCTACCTTTGCTAACGTCTCTATTGATTAACATTGATTGGTGGTTGGCTATACATTATTTCATTGTTTTTAAAAAAATTTAATGCCATTAGTTTGCAGTCCCACCAACAGTTAAAAGCACTCCCTCCTGTCCACATCCATGCCGCCATCTGCAGCTTTGAGACACTGTGATGTGGACTATTCTCATGGGGTTACATAATATCTCAGGGATGTTTTGATTTGCATTTCATCATTGAACTATGAGATATGTGGTGTCAAGCCTGCAGCATTGTCAGTTTAAGATATAGTTCCTTGTGGTGACAATAGTGTAAGTCTAAAGTCTACAGAGAAAGGACTTCAAGTCATGTCAACTGAATTCAGGGAGACTGTGTGATATTTCTGCAACCCCATGTCTGTGCCTCTTATGGGACCAATACTTTAGAGGAAGTTTGCACCTCAGAGAAAAGTTTCTTTTCCTTATCACCTTGAGTTTATCTCTGATACTCTACCTGTCTTCCAGACAGAAATCATAATGGACTTGAACCTGATGCTTCTTTTTGTTTTAGCTTTTCCAGATGATTCCTTTTTAACATTGCTTTTTAAAAGTTGAATGGAATTAGTTTGCGGTCCCATCAGCAGTGTAAGTATGTTCCCTCCTCTCCACATCCATGCCGGCATCTGCAGCTTAGAGACTTTGTGGTGCAGACTAATTGTTTTCTATGTAAAATGTCATTTACTTTTGAATTATTAATTTACTTATGAGATATTTGTACCTTTCATTTGATACTATGTATGTTGGGAATAGTATGACCAAAAATAAATAAATAAATGAATAAGATCCCTCACCTCCTACTTGCTTTATGTGCTGATTGACCAGGCACTACCCAAAACAAGTGAACATCCAAACGTAAAATTTTAGTTCAAATTCTATAAATACAATAAAGCAAGTGAACAGGTAAAATGAGACAGACATGAGTATACAAATTTTTAAAGTTAAAAGTGTTGTCTCTGTAAAGGATTTCGTGAGCTCCTTTAGTGAAATACCGAGTCACGCAAAGATCCAGTGGAAGATCCCTGCAGATAAGCCAGTAATGACAAAGGCTCTGATCTGTGAACATGGTCTATAACGGTCAAGGAGCCAAAATGAAAATGTAATCTCAGTGTAGTAAGCTGAGGAGAGTTTTGCCAAGTGAAATTAAAGTGCTAGTGACAGGCAGGACCTGTTCTGAGGACCATGACAGGAAATTAAAGAGATTTTAGCGGGACGGAATTTCCTGTGACCTCCAAATTAAGATGCTCCTTCTGGCGTGTTGATCTTTAGGTAGGAAACAGTGCATTAGAAGACAAAGAAATGCAATAATCAGGGTGAGATATCAAAGGTGCTTTCGATGGGGGAGAAGGCAGAAGAGCTGCTTTTCTAAGAACAAAACAGGTCAGCTAGACCTCCTATTTCATTACAGGAGCTACAATAGCTGACATTCTGCAAATAGTAATCACAATATTTTCTGATGAATCTCAATTTGTAGGAAAAAATCTGAATTTAGAGGAAAATTGCTGATTCAGCCTAATACTTCAAAGATAAATATGCACAAATACTTCAGACCATTTACTTTTGCCCAAATTCAAAGACTATTTGACATTTCTTAATTTTAAATTTCTGTGCAGTTTTTTCAGTAGGTAAGTTCTGAGTATCTTTCCCCCCGCCCACAAAGCATATAAGAAATTATAGTATTCAAATACTGTAAGGGTGTCTGTGTTAATGGGAAGTATTTATGTTTCACAGTACAATGACCTGGGAGCTAATACTGTATAACGAGAAAGTGGGAAACAATATATGGATATATGAATGCTTTTCAATTATGTCACTTTCCCCCTTTCCTATTGAATTAACTGAACAAGTGACATATGGTCTAATGCATGCCTGTTTTCCCCTTGACTTTTTTGGTGATAGTTATTTCGGAAGACATTAGACAGAGGTTTTAAGAATATTAAACTAATGTTCCTCAAATGGCATATTATTCAAAAAATAAAGGGAAATCTTAATGTAAAAGATTTCAAGTATGTTGCCAAAGGACAGATGAGACCAGATCTGCATAGAATTAATGGGCTGCTTAAGGCTAGAATCATTTTAATCTCTTTCTCAAGTTTTTAATCCTCTAAATTTAAAGCACTGTATCTTTCAAAAGTAATAATGCCCATTTTATATTCCAGATATTGCAAGGTATTCACATTTCATTATCATTTTTACAAAACAAGTTTGAGAAGGCTTTGAGATAAAAAGTAACAAAATGTTTTGAGATATCCCTGAGTTCTTTGAAAATTCCCTTCTATTTATTCTAAGAACAGACATCACTACTCTTCCAGACAGGTATTCAAAGAACAGCAGATTCTGAGTAAATTGTGGCATTGCCAGTTTGTCAGTAGAGATAATACAAATTGTTCTTAAAATCAGTTTGCATCATATGATCTATGAAGCCCTCAAAGTACCTGATTTTATCATTAAATTTTTAGGTTAATAAAATGCTTGTATGAATGAAATAAATGGTACTGTTTTTGTGGAACATAGCGTTTCTTGTCAAGAAATAATGAACAGGATTCAAAGGTAATATTTTTCTTACACAGAAAGCAAAACAGAATAGAAAAAATACATAAGGATATGAGGACACATATATTGAAGATTAAAAGACTAGTTATTTAGGCAAACTAAAAGATACTTTAAGATAGTACTTAATTACACATTAATCATTTCAATTTTAATAACAAATCAAAATAAATTTGCAAGATTGAAAACTGAAGAGTAAGGGATTGTTTCATTATTTAGCAGATGTCTAAAATGCAAGAATTCTTGGAATAAAAAGTAATCATACATATTTATATCATTTATTTGTATGTAAATGTGTAAAAGTTCCAAAATTATGGCCTTTCATTGTTGTTATTTTCTCTAGAATGCATTGTGTAATATGCCCTTTATTTTTACAAATTATTACTATTAATTATTCTGATTACTTCAATGAATTAATTATCTTGTTTGGATACAAACAGATACATATAATCTGTTTTATATTTTTATATTTTATGTTTATATAATTGAGTGTTTCCTACTGGCACTTTTTATTCAGCTTCAATATGCCTGACTCACCTAACCATTCCTCAGCCAATTTAAATCAGTTAGTCACTTCTATCTTCCCTGTAGGCTCTGTTTCTTTTCTGCATTTGAATAAGAGTTCTTCTAAAGGGAATTCTAGAGTCATAAATCTAAAAATAAACCAAAAGAAGTACCTTTGAAACATTCTGGGCACAGTACATGTTCTACTTGTAAATACCTTCAGAGTATATTGCCCAACTTTCTCGCAAATTTATGGAGACATTTACATTGTTTCCATTCATTCAGATTCAGTAAATTTTTGAAAAGTCACAAGTATATTTGCAAATTGCACCATGTTACCATCATAAAATAATGTATATATATATTGTGTGTGTGTACATCCATATACATATTCACTTAACTTTCTTCCCTTTAGGTTATTATTAAAAATCCTCACCACTGACAGGTTTTTCTTTTTAATAGTGTCCTCAAAATCAAAGACAAGTTGGCAAAATAACAAAAGATAGAACTCTTAGCTATATGAAATTGTAAAATATTTCAAAATGGTACTCACAAAGTTAGATTTAAAAGGAATTAAATATAAATAAATAAATATACTTGATAAGAAAAAGAAAAATAAGATCATTCTGTATAATTCAAAATAATTAGACTATTTCAAGAAATAAAATGCTCATGTGTTTTCAATGATTTTTGAACAACTTATATCTTAGTCAACCTGAGACCTTTTGAAGGTTACAGAGTACAAATTTCCTAATAATCTATATCAAGATTATTTTCGTCAAAATGCATGAGTATTGCTCTTGGGGAATTAATGACGGGGCATATAAACTATGTTTTATGTTTACTAAATAAAGCAATATTAAATAGACTCAGTCTTTTTCCTACATTGTCCCTTCTGATAAAAGGTTTTATACTCTTCTCTACATTTATTAGAATAAAAAATCTCATCAAAGAACTAAAAATCTCATCAAAGAACTATAAACTTGGTGCTAACTTCCAAGGAGTGTAATATATTTAATACATACACATAAAATATACATTTCCTACTTAGCTCAAGAACTCTAATACATAGTCTACATTATTGTAGTTCATCAGATAATTGCCTTTGCTTTGCTTTGGCATTATGTATTAACACTTAAGGAGGATTTTTTAAGAAGAAATAGCATATCAAATACAGTAGTTTGTTGGTTAATAGAGGCACTAATTTTTTTTTTTTTTGATGGCTGCTAATCTAAAATAATGTTTATTTTAAAGGCTTATGTGCGATATTTCTACAGATCTTAGTGACAGAAAAAACAATTTTGGTTTCATTTATCACTAAGGAAATAAAGAGTTTTTTTCTTTTCAGTTTTTACTTGGAAACAAGTCCAAATGTTACCCTTGTTAGTACTTAATAATATGCATATTTTACTCTGACTTTATTCTTCATCTAATTTTTCTATTGTTTCCTGGGTTTAAATTATCTCATTTCATCTTGTGTGGTATAGATTACTATACAAAAGTTATTTTATTTTTCTTTTGGCATTTTTTATATAATTTACTGTATAAGTTAAAGAAACATTGAGTAGATTACATATTTTCAAAAATACATTAGGCATACACAACATTCTTTATAATTATGCACCACAGAAATAACTATTTAACATTTTTCAATGATTAACCAAAGTGAACATATACTTTAAATCATTCCAAAACTGGTGCCGGCCCCATATACCAAGAGTGGAAGGTTCAAACCTGGCCCCGAGGCTGAGGCAAGAGAATCTTCTAAGCCCAAGAGCTGGAGGTTGTTGTGAGCTGTGATGCCATGACACTCGACCAAGGGCGATAAAGTGAGACTCTGTCTCTACAAAAAAAAACAAAAACAAAACTGGAATATGGTAAGAACATTCAAATAGTAGCAGCATATGTATTGTTACCTGAGCATTTATTGTAACCAGGAATTTTTTACTGATTTTATATTCATATGTTTAATTTTATAAATGCTTTAAGAGTAAAAACTAACCATTTTCAAAACAATGATGTTCAATGACCTAAAATCACAAATTCAATAAATCACGGGGCCAAAATTTTCATCTGGTATTTTCTGACTAAAAGAAGCACAGCTGTTGGCTTCAATTTATGGCTTTTCTTTGAAGAGAATCCAAAAGGGTTGGCTACAGTCTCTGTATTTTATAATAACTTGCATATTATTAAAGTAGTAAATTTATAAGTGACTTGTAAAAAATAAAGCTAACAAAACACATGGAACACTGTTATTGCACAATGTTGCCTTTCACTTTTCTCCAGATACACTGGTCTATAAATCATTATATCACAATTATATCACTTGATATGAACTGAACTCTGAATTATATTATTTAAGAAACTCTAGAAAAGTTATCAACTGTTAAATTTCTGAACATCCCAGGTAAAATCTTAAAGCTGTCCTCATAAAAATAAATAAAATGTCTATCTGAATGTGGTGATGACTTCTACCTTCCTTTCTTCTCTGACAGTCCATCTTTCCTGGTCATTTAATGGTATTCTTATGAAGGGGATCTTAATACAGTTGCATTAAATTTTCTTCATCAAACAGGGAACATTTAGAATATCACAGAGATAGGGAGAAAGAATAAATGTTCAGAGAATGACCTTCATTTTAAGGCTTACTTTAAAGGTCATCAAATTTTTAAAGTACTCAGCATACTGAAGCACCATATTGGAAAATTGTGTGTGTGTGCCCCAACATCCTACTTTCTGAAACTTCCCTATGAGATTCATATATTAAAACCTGAGTTTCTGGCTGTGAAGATAAAAAAATCAAGTAGCTGCATGGCAAAGAGCCCAGTAAGCCAGTCTCCCATTTCTGGTAATTTGGCAGTCCATTTCATCAAGTGTTTGTTTGGAAGGCCCTTTGCAGATAGGCCTTCAGATTTAAAGCTTTGTATATAAGAAAGACAAAAAGATCTTTAATAAACAGATCTATGGAAACAGATGAAAAATAAAATGTAAGCCTGATATAGTTTATAAATTAATTTTTCTAGATTCTCTGAATCATCTTTTGTTGAAATGAGTAGACAGTGGTAATCTTACAGATTTTTCTGGTTTATGGTTTTATATGTCACAATGTGTTTACCCATGAACTCCAGATTGCAGGGCCTGAAGAAAACACCAGTTCCAATTTTAGTGACTCTAAAGAAGAATAATGGGAGACAAGTTTGAAAACATAATTTGGAAACTTGTAGCCAGCAAAGAATTCAGAATTCATTCCAAATTGTTAGCAAATAATAAAATCCTAAAAACAATGAAAAGGGTAGTATCTAATATCATTTATACTATAGTTTTCTTCTGAATCATAATTCAACATTCATAATTTTTTTCTTCCCCTTCCCATTCCTATCAAGGGTAAATTATTGTAAGATCTATATATTCACAAAATAAGTGTTAGTTTTCCTCTACTTGGCTGGATTATTGGCATAAAAAAACAGCGAGAAGAGTGATTGGCCACATAGGCTCTTTTAAAGTTAGCTTTTCTGGAATTTTTCGTAAGGAATTTCAAATTAGACTTTTAAAATCCTCAAGCCTTAGGAGCCAACCCAAAGATTGTGCCTGTAATACCTGTATAAATTGGGTGAGTTCTTCTCAAGACCTCACAAAATATGCTGAGATTCCTGAGCCTATCAGAGGGTGGCATTGTTTACTTACCACAAGATCAGGGATTTTGTAAGAAAGCCATGTAAACAAGATACCAAGGGACATTTTATTGGTCTTATGAAAGTCAACCTCAATCCCTCATATCTAGTTATTTGTGAAAATATGACATACCAATCAAAGCATCAGTAACATTATCAATGTGTCCAAGTACAGTTGGATTTGAATTCTAGAGGCGCACTTACATGTGTATTTTTTAAATTAATATATTGGAAAATATTTGGGAAATTTGCAATAATTTGAAAAAAATTCTCAGGTAAACCCTGTAGCTTATAAATGCTGAAAATATTTTTTTAAAAGTTATGAATGTCATGAATGCATAAAATCTGTATATATGTAGATTCTAGACTATTTTATCATATACCATCATGAAATATATGTAAATGTAGTATAATAAACTAAAAATTTTGTACACATAAATATTTACAAGCTATATATAATGCTCCATGCAGTTGAGATAAATATAAACAAATATAAATGGTAACTGTATAAAGTTATCTGCAGGGCATATTGTACTTTAATAATTTCATAGACACCTCCTGTTGCTATTTCAGTGAGCTCAAGTGTAGTGAGTACATGCTTGAAAAACAGTATAATTATAATAATCTTCACTGGAGCACTTTATCTTTTTAGTAACTGGATGCCAAGGTAACGTAAAAACAGAAATTCACCACAGGGTTTTATAAGGAGATTAATTTTATCTAGATAGTTATAGTTTATTCCCTGTCTTTTGCTGGATCACTGAACTCTAACCAAAGCCTGTTCATGAAGAGGGTTGATGAAGCTCGTATAGTCTCCAGGCCCTAATACTTACATGTGGGTTATTATGAAATTTTTGAGATACGCAAAAGTCAAGAAACAGAAAATCGATGTGGTCAGAAATAATTGATTCCCTCCCTACACCACCCATTAGTTAAGCAAGTTGAAACTTACATGAGGACATCAGAAAGGATGATTCAACTGTATTTCTTAGAAATGAAAAAATGAGGAAATGAGTCATAACACAGTCTGTCTCAAAGCTTTTATAATGACTTATGTACATATGAAGCGCATATGCAGCTGGAAAGCAGAGCACTTAGATCCCCAGAAATCCAGGATTTCATTCTTACAATGAATCTACAGTGCTCTTCACAGCAATGACATCCCCCCAAAGCTAATGGGAGGACCCATTGCTAACCACCCCACACTGCACTCTGAGGAGTGCAATTACCCCACTCCTAAGATGAGCAGTTGGAGGCCATTGTTCCTGTACTCCATATCCAAACCACACTTTTCTTACCTAAACACACAAACATATGAGGCTCCTCTTGCAGTAATAACCATTCACTAGAACTGCTGTCAGACACCTTCAAAACTATAGCCTTAGATAGTGACTCACCAGTCATTGTAGAGCAAAAGTCAAGGGCTCCAGCATGGTTCAAAGTAATCCCTGATGCCCCTCTCCCCAAAGCTACAGATATCAGGTAACTTGGTGAACTTTACACCTGCGAGGAGCCTGCCCATGACTCTTGGTGATTCATGCAGAAGACAGAGGACCCAGACAGGGTATCTGTGGCACCTTCTTCTGGGCTCCTCCTGGCTCTCAGAGGCACTAGAAGTCCCCTCTAGATATATTCATGTGGAACTGAAGGTGGCAGAAATGAAGGAGGATTAAAAGTGAAAGGAAATCGAAGAAAAAGTCTTGGAGATCAATTTGACAATATATTAATATTAAGCTTTCTAAAAGGCAAATGAAGCTACTACATTCTTTTTTGCCGCAAAAATTATACCAATAAGAAAGTAAAGAGAAAGACTGAACAAACACATACAATTACAAGAGGTTTCAGTGACAAAAAGAGACTCCTTGAAGTAGGATTCAAAAGAGAAAAAAGAAAAAATACCTTTTAAAAAATAGCCTGAAGAGCAGCTTTTAATTAAGCTGACTTCTGACCATAGAACTATTCTTTACAAAAAATCTTTTCATCAGGTTTTGGCTGAGAAAATAGCGAGCATGCCTGGTTCGTGGCTTTTTATGAAACACGTGCACCAAGAAGAAGTTAAATTTTCTTCAAAAAGTGTGCATATTTGTTTAAGAGAAGTCTTGGGTAATCACTATTTTTTTTTCCTCTCTTTTGCTTTTTTAAGAGCAAGACAGTGCCACCTCCAGTGTGCTGTGCTGATTTCTTACAATATCTGCAAGCATCCTGAGATAAATAGGTGGGTTTTAAACTGTTTTTAGAGGCACATTTCTGTTTTTGTAAAGACTCCATTTGTAAAACCAGGACAGTTGCTTCAGTTCCCCTGAGAACTGTGGTACAGCCTCAGAGATATCTTGCACGGACCTATGGATTCAATTATACTATCTTTAATTTGTTCCACTATATTAGTGAGTAGGTTTCCAGCTAAGATGAGAATAAAAAATTTCTCTGTTCTGAATTTAAGCCGTATGCCTTTGAAATATTTTTTAAAACTTTTTTACTTTTTTTAAATTTTATTTTATTATTAAATCATAGCTGTGTACATTAATGCGATCATGGGGCACCATACACTGGTTTTATGGACCATTTGACATATTTTCATCACACTGGTTAACATAGCCTTCCTGGCATTTTCTTAGTTAAGACATTTACATTCTACATTTAGTAAGTTTCACATGTACCCTTATAAGATGCACCGCAGGTGTGGTCCCACCAATCACCCTCCCTCCACTCATCCTCCCCCTCCTCCCTTTCCCCTTTCCCCCTATTCTTAGGTTATAATTGGATGGTATCTTTCATATGAAAGCTATAAATTAGTTTCATAGTAGGGCTGAGTACATTGGATACTTTTTCTTTCATTCTTGAGATACTTTACTAAGAAGAATATGTTGCAGCTCCATCCATGTAAACATGAAAGAGGTAAAAGTCTTCGTCTTCCTTTAAGGCTGCATAGTATTCCATGGTGTACATGTACCACAATTTATTAATCCATTCATGGATTGATGGGCACTTGGGCTTCTTCTATGACTTAGCAATTATGAATTGGGCTGCAATAAACATTCTGGTACAAATATCTTTGTTATAATGTGATTTTTGGTCTTCTGGGTATATGCCAAGTAGAGGAATTATAGAATTGAATGGCAGATCTATTTTTAGATCTCTAAGTGTTCTCCAGAAATCTTTCCAAAAGTAACTTATTATTTTGCATTCCCAGCAGTGTAGAAGTGTTCCCTTTTCTCCACATCCATGCCAACAACTCTGGTCTTGGGATTTTGTGATATGGGCTAATCTTACTGGAGTTAGATGATATCTCAAAGTTTTGATTTGCATTTCCCTCATGTTTAAAGATGATGAGCATTTTTTCATATGTCTATAGGCCGTGCACCTGTCTTCCTCAGAGAAGTTTCTCTTCAAGTCCCTTGCCCAACCTGCAATGAGGTCACTTGTTCTTTTCTTGCTTATATGTTTGAGTTCTCTGTGGATTCTGGTTATTAAACCTTTGTTGGAGACATAACCTGCAAATACCTTCTCCCATTCTGAGGGCTGTCTGCTTGCTTTACTTACTGTTGCTCTTGGCTGTGCAGAAGCTTTTTAATTTGATCAGGTCCCAGGAGGGTATTTTTGAAGCTGCTTCAATTGCCCTGGGGGTCCTCCTCATAAAAAACTTGCCCAGACCGATTTCTTCAAGTGTTTTCCCGGCACTCTCTTCTAGTATTTTTATAGTTTCATGTCTTAAGTTTAAATCTTTAATCCAGTGAGAGTCTATCTTAGTAAATGGTGAAAGGTGTGGGTCCAGTTTTGTCTTCTATAGGTTGCCAGCCATTTCACCCAGCACCCCACTGAATGTTTTTAATTGGCTTGTCGAAGATCAAATAACAGTAAGTAGCTGGATTCATCTCTTGGTTCTCTATTCTGATCCAGACATTGACTTCTCTGTTTTTGTGCCAGTACCATGCTGTTTTGATCACTATCAATTTATAGTATAGTCTGAGGTCTGGTAGCGTGATTCCTCCTGCTTTGTTTTTATTTCTGAGTAATGTCTTAGCTATGTGAGTTTTTTTCTGATTCCATATAAAATGAAGTATTATTTTTTCAAGATCTTTAAAGTATGACAGTGGAGCTTTAATAGGGATTGCAT
>CAUYPK010004912.1:0-28182 GCA_963574355.1 Loris lydekkerianus
GAGCTGGTTTAGTTGTGGCAAATTTCTTCAACATGTGAATGTCATTGAAGTATTTAATTTCTCCATCATAAATGAAGCTCAGTTTAGCTGGGTACAGGATCCTGGGTTGAAAGTTATTTTGTTTTAGGAGATTAAAAGTCGACGACCATCCTCTTCTAGCTTGAAAAGTTTCAGCAGAGAGATCTGCAGTTATTCTAATATTCTTCTCCTTGTAAGTAATGGTTTTCTTTTGTCTGGCAGTTTTTAGAATTTTCTCCTTCATATTAACTTTAGTGAAATTGATTGATGTGTCTAGGGGGTGTCTTATTCGGGTTGAGTCATGCTGGAGTTCTGAAACCGTCTGCTATCTGAATTTCGGAATCTCTTGGCATGTCTGGAAAGTTCTCCTTCATAATCTCATGGAGAAGAGACTCTGTGTCTTGTGAAGCCACTTCATCACTTTCGGGGATCCCTATAACACGAATATTGGTTTTCTTCAAATTATCCCAGAGTTCTTTTGAGAGAGTGGTCTGTTTTGCTCTTCATTTCTCTTCTTCTTTGATCATTTGGTAGCATTCGAAAGCTTTGTGTTCAATGTCAGAAATCCTTTCTTCTACTTGCTCCATTCTGTTACTGAGGTATTGTTCTACTGTTTCTCAGATCTTTGAGGGATGCAACTTCTTGTCTCAATGTGTCAAAATCTTTGGTTATTTGGTCTTTGAATCCGTTGAATTTTTGAGATAACTTTTGGAATTCTAATTCGATCTTATTTGCTATCCAGATCCTGAATTCAATTTCTGACATCTCATCTATTTGTTTGTGCATAGGGTCTTGTGCTGTTTCTGCCCCCATTGATACTTAGAGGAGTTGATCTACTCTGATTATTTATATTGCCAGAGATTTTCTGTTGATTTCGCCTCATGATTGTTTTTCACTCTTGCCTCTGGCCGTCCTCAGAGTTGGGGAGGTGTCTCTTCAAGATAAGACTGCAGCGGGATCACTCTATTGTTGCTGGATCTTTGTAGGGAGTGACAGTGTGTAGTTCCTTTGGGGCTGCTCCAGCTATAGAGTTCTGGTTGTGGAAGCAGCTCCAGTGTGTAACACACCCGGATCCAGCAACAGGGCTGGAGGTGGTGCACACGGTTCTAGGAGTGCCTGGCACCCAGTGACTTTGGCACAGAGAACCCAAGGCTCCAGCAATCTCTGGCCAGGAGAAGAGCTCTGCGCAGAGGCAGGGAGGGCTACAGAGGGCACGCAGCTACCAGAGTTCCTGGCCTGATGAACGGGCTAGTGTGGAGGCTTGGAGGACACAGGAGGGTGGACGCAGGGTTGCGTGGCTATCACAGTTCCTAGTCAGGGAATGCAGAGGCCTGGAAGGTGCGGATCACCGGTCAGGGGTCGCTGCACAGCTCTTATGGAGGTCTGGGTAGCGCCACGCCCAGGAGTTTTAGGTTGCTATGAGCTGTGACTTCACGGCACTCTACCCAGGGTTACAGCCCAAGACTCCAGTGTGCCAAAACCATCTCCCTCTGCCCCTAAGGATTAAGGCTGTGAGGCAGTTCTGTCCCCACCTTTAGGCTGCTCAGTCACTAGGTTATTTTGTCTTGCCCTATCCTTGCTCTGGGACCCTGAGGGCGAAGCTTGCTGGGGCAGTTCTTTCACAATGGCTTTCTGCGCCCAGCTCAGTGGCTCAGTCTGGGGCCCCAGACAATGCCCAAAATTCTCCACACTCCTGCTCAAGCTTTCCACAAGGCAGTTCAACTGGGTGCCAAGTCCAAGAAAACCAAATCAGTTCACAGGTAAGGCCTTTCCAGTTGGCAGTCTCACTGCTGCTTGTACTTATGGTTGCTGGCGTGATTAGGTCAATTGAACACACGCAACCACTTGCCAGTTTCCCACTGTTTTTGTCATCCTCTTTGGCCCAGAAGTCCTTTCCTGGCTCCCTGTATCCTCAAATGGATGATTATAGGCAGATCCCACCAGCCAGAGATGCCCGGAGTCTTGTCTCCCCAGACTCGCCATGCCCAGTTGAAGGAAAGCTGTTACTCGGCCCCCTATTAAAATTTTAAATTAGATATGGTGAAGATGTGTGGAAAATTTTAATTTATGTGATTTGATTCTGAATCTATTCACCTTTCTGAAATCTTGCAATCTGTGTATAAATTTAAAGTTCATCCCCATGGAATTCAATATATTTGTTGTCTTAGCATAAAGACAGTTTTTATCTTTTTATCTTTGTTATGTTTTATGTTTCTCTTCTCTTGTTGTATTGGATCATGTATCCCATTCAGGGATGAACAAGTAGATCCTGAATACAGGATCTTTATGTAGATCCTGAATACGAAAGGATAATTTTTAATATTCAGCCATAATATTATTCTATTTGTTTTAGTTTGATGGTAGATATCCTGGATTAATTAGATCATATTTTCTATCAATGCTAATTTGTTGAGGATTCCTTCACTGCTATTGTTTCCATTCATTTATGGATGTAGTGCTATTGACAAAATACAGTGCTGGAGACTAACACGTACTTAGTGCTTTATACCAGGTACCGTTCCAGGTGCTTTCACTGCATTCTCCCACTCATTTCTCAAAAAACAATTTTGGTTCTGAAAAAAACGGGGAATATGTAACTTGCCCAAAGTTATGCATGTTAGGTAACAATACATAGGTTGTAATAAGTAGAGTTAGTCATTTTGAAAATGCTGTTTTATTGTGAAGACTACATCTGGGTTTATTTGTTAACATCTAAGGTTGTAGTTTGGAATTTGTGTTTATAAGAGGTCAGCTGACAATCACTGGGTTTGATACAGGCTTCAATTTCAGCAGGCTCTCCTGAATGGTGTTATTTAATGTGCTGGTAGTTTTCCCTCTCCTCTCTGGAGCATTTTCATGTCTCTAGTTTTCACAGTACATGGCTGTGTGTATAATATGTAGATACATCTGTAACCCTGTGTGCTCTGGAAACAGAACACACATTCTCATATAACTCATTGCCCAAAACTGCCTGGCTCTCTAGTCACTAAAGGAAGAAGTATATTCAAATTCTCCGTAGAACTAACTTTTTTGACCTATTTGCTCTTCCATTTCTGAGAGAGTTAAAATCTTCTATTATACCTGTGAATTTGTGTATTTCTAGCATTTTTCTTTCTAAAAAACATCGTTCCCACTTTATTGTGTGCTTAGGGTTTCCAAGGTTTCATCTTTCAGGTGGATTATTCCCTGATAGATACGAAGTATCCATGTTCCTCATTTTATTGCTTTTATCCTTGGATTCTTTATCAGTATTGCTTCCCTGGGGATATGTTCTTTTATTTATTTATTTTTTCCATTTTTATGTGTCTTTTTTGCTGCTGGCTTTTAAAGATTATTTAGTGAATTATGATTGGACTACATTCTTTCCCTTATTTTATTTTATTTTTTTTTTATTGTGGTAAAATAAACATAAAAACTTCCCATCACTACCACTGGGCAGTCTTTGGTTCAGCAGCATCCACTACACTTCTATTGTGTGCAAGCATCACCAGCAGACTCTTCTTATTTTGCAAAACAGAAATTCTATACCCATTAAACAATAATATCTCATTTTTCCTCCCCAGATCTTGGAAACCACCATTCTTTCAGTCTCTACAAGATTGAGTGCTCTAAGTTCTCACAGGAAAATGGAATCCTACAATGCTTGTCTTTTTGTGATTGGCTTATTTCTCATGGTATCATATTCACAGGGTTCATCCATGTTGTAGCAGGTATTAGAAATTTTTTTTCTAATTTAAGTCTGAATACTATTTCATTTACAAGTAATAAAATTATTTTATTTGTCCATAGACTGTTTATGGCACATTTTGCTTATCTGTTCACCCTTTGAAGGACATTTGGGTTGCTTGCAGGTTTTACTACATTAACAGTGCTGCTATAAACATGAGTGCACAAATATCTCTCAAGACTTTATACTCAAAATTGATATTGGTAGTTTTATTTTTACTTATTTGAGGAAGTGCTGCACTATTTTGCATTATGGAAAATATCATTTTTAATTTTTACCAGCAGAGTGTAAGGGTTCCAATTGCTCCACATCCTCACTAACACTCACTTTCTTTGTAGTACAGTAGCCATCTCAATGGTGCAAAATGGTATCTCATTGCAGTTTTGATTTGCTTTGTGGTTGAGGGTTCATATTTGTTCATGAGATCCTCTATGAGCCCTTCAGTAAATATGGAATTTGCTTCTGAGCATCTGCTCTACAAATATAGGTGAGTCTCATTTTTGGGAAAGGCGTACTTTCCAAGGACAGTGAGAAAAGAGAGGGAGATGATGAAAGTGTAGTGGGATAATTGCCGGTCTCCCAGGAAGAAGCCTTCCCATTTTTTTTCTGGATGTCTCCAGGCTTTACAGATTCTACCTTATCTTTTTATGAAGCAAAATCTACTTCCCTCAAGTGTAAAGTGTCCTTGATTCATTCAGTAAATATTCAGTAAGAACCTACTGTAGTAGCTGTTTTAGGAGGTGGGGAATGCCATAGTGAGAATAACTAAAAAAATCCCATGCCTTCAAGGAGCATATGTTCTAGGGACGGAAGACAAATGGTAAATAAATACAGAAGTAGATAAATAATGTGTTAAGGAGAGATAAGTGCTTTGGAAAACATAAAAAGGTTGCATTTGTTTTCTAATGTTGCATAATAAGTTACCACTAACCTATCAACTTGAAATAACACTAATAACTGTGTCCCAGGTTCCTTTGATCAGGCATCAGCAGGATATAGCTGGATTCTTGGGCAGAATCTCACATGGCTGAAATCAAGGTATCAACCTGGGCTGCTCTCTGTCAAAGGCTCAGGGTCCTCTTCTGAGCTTGTTCATTTTGTTGTCTGAACTCAGTTCCATGCATATGTAGGAAAGATCTCTCTTTCCTTGCTGTTTATCTACCATGGGGCTGTTCTCAGGTCTTAAAAGCTGCCCACCATTTTCTGTGGTCCTTTCTACAACATGAAAGGTGTTTCAAGAACAGTAGAAAAATCTCTCTCTTGATGGGAAGCTGACTCCCTCTATCTCTGACCTGTGGACCCAGTTTAAAGAATCCAAATGATGAGGTGAGATCCACTCAGAAAATCATCTTTTCTTACTTTAAATCAACTGTGCCTAATAATATGACCCAAGCAGGGAGAACACATCCATCATATCCACAGTCCTGGGAATTATTCAGGGCAAGTACACCCAGGGTTGGGGAAGAGGAGAGCCACCTTAGAAGTCTGGCTCTGCACAGGACCAAGGAACAGGGTAGTGTGGGAGCAGGAAGAGCATGTCACCACTTTATGTGGGGGGATGTGGGGCAGCCTCTCAGGCATGTGACATTTCAACACAGCTGTTATGATTTCTGGGATAAGAGTTTCTTCAGGACGAAGGAAGAGCAGGTGCTGGATCTGAAACAAGAGTAGGCTGAATACATGTTACAGATAACAAAGAGGCCTGTGTGTCTGCAAAGAGTGGTTGAGGGCGAATGTGGAGGCAGACGTGTGTAGGAGGCTTATGCAGATCAGGGCAAGCCTGGGAGCTTGCCATGAGAACTTTGTTTTTTACTCCAAATTGTTTTTTGTGTGAAGTCACAATTTTAAAATCTTGATTTTAAAAATTTCTGATTTTGAAAAAAATTAATTGTTGCAAATTTAAGTTCAGATGCACTTAGGAGAACCTATGTGGACATTAAACCTGTGTATTCACTAACAGGCTAGAATGGCTGAGATTCCCAGTTGTTACTGATGTAGTGATGGGATAGAGGTAGGAATGAGGAAGTTTAGAAGCTCAGTGTTTTAAAACAATTATCACAAACTGTATATTTTCCTATGGCAAAGCCTCTGGAGGAAATAAAAATGTGAGGACGTGTGTACACATGTATATTACCTTATGCACAGTACTGGGTGATATTTTCAATTAGACTAAAAGTATACCATTTTTTAATTTAAAGACATTAAACTTAAACTATGCAAACAGAAATTGTATGCCCTGACTAATTTTAACCATTTTGATTCTTTATTTTATTTGTAATTTTATGGACTACCTTCTACAAGGTTGAGTCTTCTGATGTGAGTCTTCTGATGTGGAAATGTGAGATTTACTTCTTTAATTGGGTCACATATGTTTTCTTTTATGTTACAAAAATCACTTTGCTCTATCTAGTTATTCCAAGAAGAAGAAAAAGTAAGTCTTCAAAATCAGTTTAACAAATCAAGGCTTCTGCCTGAAAGGGTTACTGACATGCAGGCTGCAAACCATTTTGCAAAATTGGCAGTTTTCTGACTATTGAGATATAGATCATCCCCATCTATTTTTCCTACTCACGCAGCAACTTTAAAAATAATGTACTGAATTTCTAGGCATTTCTCAGATACTTTATCTGGAGGGCTCAGTCCTATTTCAAGATCTGAAAATTCCTTTTGGAGTTTCTTCTCTGCCAAATTCTCTCCTTGCTGATGGAGACACCATCTGCTAAGGGCATCTCAGAAATTCTACTATCAGTTTTATTCCAATATCCAAACAACCAAAAGTTTATTTTTGAAGCTTATTCCTACTCTAAAGATCCTCATTTAATCTTTAGCCATCCCGTAACAGTTATCAATCATGGTGATATTTACAACCTCAGGGAAGATTCCTTTCTTTGACTTGCCTTTGATTGGCCATTAGTGTGCTTAAGGAGGGTGACTGCTCTTCATGCCCCTTTGCTCATTTTGTCAGTAGAAACTATAGAGGTTGGGGCTAAAACTGGACTGCTGTGGAGTCAAAGAATTAGAAAACTGTGACAACTCAACCAGTTAGCCCAGAGCCCCACTGAAAAGTCATGGCAAAGGCTTGTCCGGATGCCACCACTGTCTGATCACAGATAGCCACTTGTTCCCCCATGTAATAAATCCCCAAGTGAAGGAAGCGTGGCTCTCGAGGGCCCTGTTCCTTAATTGGTTTTATCTCTCTAATTTGTTCTCACTTATTTTTGTTTTGTTTTGCTTTTGACCCCTCTTGTTACTTGTATTTCTGTTTCTGTGATTTATCCACTGAGTAGAAGGCAGTTTAGCAGAGGCTGAAGAGCATGTGCTCTCCTCTGAGGTTAAAGATAGTTTCCTTTTGAAACTTGCAGTAATTGCTAGCTCTAGCCCAGCACCGTCAGCATTGACTACATACACCATTGTTGGGAGGATGAAAAGAACTAGGCAATGGTCAGCATTCTCTTGCTCTCGCTCTACTCTTGCTCCGCCATTCACTCTGTGTGTACCTTTCCATGCACGTGTATATGTTGTGCAATGAACTGTGCGATACACAATCACGCATCAATTAGTGACGAAATTATGTATTGAGAGATCCTGAGGCAATTTTGCTGTTGTGCATATATTAAAGTGTGGATCACACCTGGATGGTATAGCCTACTCACACCTAGGCTGTGTGGTTAAAGCCTATTTATTTGTCCTTGGCTGCAAACCTGTACAGCATGTGACTTTACCAAATACTCTTGGCAATTATAACATAATGGTAAGTATTTGTGTATCTAAATATATCTAAGCATAGAAATGGTACAGTAAAAACAAAGTTAAAAGATTTATTTAAAAGATACACCTGTGTAGTAGGGCACTTACCGTGAGTAGAGCTTGCTGGACTGGGTGAGTCAGGGAGTGAGTGGTGAGTGAATGTGAAAGCATCGGGCACTGTTGTAACCTCCTACAGACTCTGTGAACACTGTACACTTAGGCAACACTAAATTTAAAAAAAAAAAACTTCTTTCTTTAATAATAAATTAGCCTTAGATTATTGTAACTTATTTGCTGAATAAGCTTTTAATTTTTTAAGTTTGTGATTCTGTTATATTAACACTTAGTTTAAAATACAAACACACTGTACAGCTATATAAAAATATGTTTATTTTATAAGCTTTTTATTTAAAAGTTTTTTTATTTTACTGTACTTTTACTGTAACTTATTTGCTTCATAAACTTTTAATGTTTTTGTTTTTGATTCTATTGTATTAACACTTAGCTTAAAATACAAACACATGGTACAGCTATATAAAAATATATTTTCTTTATTCTATAAGCTTTTTATTTAAAAGTTGTTTTTTTTTAATTTTACTGTACTTTTAAAACCTTCTTAACCTTTTTAGCAAACTCTTTTTTCAAAAACCAAGGCACAAACACACACTAGCTTAGGCCTACACAGAGTCAGAATCATCAAGATCACTGTCCTCCACCTGCACATCTTGTCCGCTGGAAGGTCTTCAAGGGAGGTACCGTGCCCGAAGCTGTCTATGAAAACAATGCCTTCCTCTGGAATAACTCCTCAAGGACCTACCTGGAGCTGTTTTACAGACTTTTCTTTTTTTTAAGTATGAGTATACTCCTAAAGAATGACAAAAGTACAGTACAGTAAGTAAATAAACCATCAATATAGTCAATATAGTACAAGTATCACGTACTATACATGGTAGAATGTGTTAAATGTTATATGACTTGCTATAGTGCAGTAGGCTTGTTCGCAACAGCATCACTATAAGCACATGAGTAATGCATTGCAGTATGACGTAGCTAGTCCCATGAAACCACTGTTGTATTGCAATCCATTGTTATTATAGGGCTCGTGACAGTGTAGCACAATACAATATAACTGTGTTAAATGTGTGTGTCTGTATATGTGTGTATATACATTATATATATTAATATAATCTTAGTAAATTCTGCTTCTGTTGCAAATTTTTCTTATATTCTTCTCTTCTAAGAGCACACTCCAGTCTCTCTTATTCCCTGGGAAGCTGTATAGACTCCTGAGCAAACTCTGACTAGGTCATATCTAAAGGAAGAGAAAAGAGGAATAAAACTGTCATCCACAGTGCTAGGTCAATCATACTTATTTTATAATAACCAAAACATAAATGTCTATGCAGACATATATAGCATGTAATATATTTAAACATATATGAACTTTCACGTATACAACTGTACATCATTTCCCATATTTGTAATGTTATCTCTAGAGTGAACTAGATTAGTAACAGAATTAGAGAAAAAGAACCCATGAAACTCATTCTTTGTGTAGACCTACGTAATGAGGTATGGCTGGTGAACGTGCTGAATGAACACTTACAAAAATGATCAGTATACTCAATTTCTAAGATTCCCAGAAAGCCAAATTTATTAGTGTTAACCAAATTTATTAGTGTTAGCCAACCAACTTTCTACCTTGTCCCTTACTTCATAATTTACTTTCCTGGTATTAGGTCCCAGATTTTTCTGATTTTTTTTTTTTTTTTTTTCAATTTGTTCCTTTTGGAACATCATCTTCTAAAAATAAATATCAACTATTTTTCTTTTGGTTTGGTGCATAGCCAAAAATATATACTTCTCTAACTTATAGTTCTCTAACTTTATGTTTAGACTTATTCATCTTTATTTATGTGAGATATTTTCAACTGGATACACTGTAGGTACACAGAACAAATATTGATGGGTATAGGAGTAAGGAAACAATTTTTGTTTTCCCTATCAAAACCATTATTCTTCCTTTTGTACAGACCTACCATCCTGGGGTTTTTTCCTCTGAATTTCAACATCAGTTATTTTCTGCAATGTGCATAAAGAGATGTATAAATTAACTCAAACTCTTTTTTTCAGGAGATTCTATTTTCATAGCATTGTGATAGTTGTTGGGAAGAATACAATGATACATTTGTAAAACTGAAAGTTTGGAATAGAGTTTGACAAATGATAACCCATTCAAATCCAAAACTGCCTGTTTTGTAAATAAAGTATTTTTGGCACGCAGCCACACCCATTCTTTCACAGATTGTCTTTCACTGCTTCTGTGTTACAACAGCAATGCTGAATAGTTACTACTGTGACTGTACGGCCCACACAGCCTAAAATATTTACACTGTAGACCTTTACAGAAGGATTTTGCTGATGTTTGTTCTAAAAGATTAAGAGTCATGTTTGTGTGTGTGTGTTTATAATACTGTAAGATAAAAATACATTTATAAATCCATATTCTTATGCCTTTGAACTTAGATGTACTTGCCAAAAAATGATATAAGTTCCAAATGATATGATAATAAAGACAGGAAAAATTAATGTCTGCTAAGCAGCTAGAATTTGGACAGTTTTTTACAGAATAGCTCATATTCCAGTAGAACATTTGAAAATTAGTAATATCAGTTAGTAACAGGCAACCAGAACAAATTCTTTCAATAAGTATTTACCGAATATTTATTGATATATTCCAGTAGATGAAAGGTTTATTCTGTCACTCACGTGTATCTTCTGCTGAGTGCCTTACACATAGCAAGTTGGTAAGCTGTTGATAGCCTGTTATTTAATAAGCTGATGAAGTAATGTGTAAATGTAGGATAACATTCTACAGGATAAGCCATTACAATGTTGGAGAAACACAATTCCTGATGAGACTTCTTGAGGAGGATGTATAGAAAGGATGCAAACTGAAGTGTTGGGGTAGATAGGATGCTTCTTAGGTGTTATCGTTTGTTACTAAGATTTGTTTGTTACTCTATCTTAATTCTTTGATACCCCAAATAGTTTATCAGTATTTAATAATTTTTGTGGCTGGCAGAGAGTATATTCTGTGCTTTAGAAGGAAAACTCCCAGTCATCTCTGCCCTTTGAAGTAGGAATTCAATAAGTGCTACTAATATTAGAATGAGCTTGCCAAGGGCAAACTACTCGTGGTACTTTGTCATCCTTTGCAGCATGGAAACAGTAATTTTATAGAATTTTCCACTAATAAGCCAATCCTTATGTCTTTGCTCAATGGAATTAATTTCTTGGAAGCTGGGCTTAATTGAATTAGCTCATCACTTTAAGCTTATACTAATGAGTTTGGTGATAGCCTTGAAGCTTTCTGCCTTCTCAACTCTGGTCATTTGTATGGTTTTAGTTACTGGTGACTTCTAATTCTCCAGCATAGAGCCTTCTGCAGAAATATTCAAAAATATCACTATTTTTATATAAATACAATGTATCTGCCTCCCTTGCTAATAATCTCTATCAAAGCAGGTTCTCTGCCTTTCTTATGGTTTTAGTCCAAGCCTTTACACAGCACCTGGCCCCTCGTAGGCCCTCATTAAATATGTGTGTACTGAATGAATAGATGGATGATTTATGTGGAGCGTGGTGTACTAGACTTGGGACTAGGTGCACAGATAAGATTAACTTCTATCCCAGCATCTTTCAGATGTAGCATTGAAATTCCTCTTGAAACATAAACTAGCTTACCTCTTGATGTTAAGCTATTAAAGGGATAGTTTTCCATTCATCTTATTGTCATTTTTATAGGCTAATTTTGTTTGGGGAAATCAGCCCATTTCAGTCGCAGTCACTCTGGGGCTGTGGGACTGTCCTCCAGGGATATTCTATGTGACTTTATCTTCCAACATGCTTATGCAGGAGCGGTTGTGTGCTTGGGCTCATTGAATGTTCACTGAGCCATGAATTGGCTGTAAAGTGACTACTAGTGTGGAAAAGAAAAATAAGACTTGGAATCCATTACTCAAAAATAAAGAAATTAGCTGTGCTAAGTTTATTTCTTCTTTCATTTAGAAGGAAAGAGAAGAAAGGAAGGAAGGAAAAAAAAGAGGGAGACAAAGAAGGAGAGGAGAGGTGAGAGAAGGAGAAAAAAATGAAGGAAGAAAGGGAGTAAAGAAGGCTTTCACAAATTTCTGTCCCTAAGCAAGGTTGTGTGTTTTTATGGTTTTAAAAATAAAAAGTAGCTTTTCAATTCGATAATAGTTATTAGTAACATCTAATGAGTGCAGCACATGCAATTAAATGTTTTATTAACTTATTTATTCCCAATGACAAACTTATGAAGTATATTCTTTCCTTAGTTCGACTTCACAGATAAGGAAACTGAGGCACAGGAAGGGGAAGGGAATTTAGCACAGTTATAAAGCTGGGCAGTGAAGAGATCCCATTTTGATCACAGTCATCATCCCTCAGAATCTGCTCTGAGCCACTTTTCTCCACTGTTTCTCTTTTTAAACACATTTTTATGGAACACCATCTATGTACCAGATACTCTCACATCCTTTACTTTATTGCCCAGTGACCCAGGAATTTCAGAGCAGAGAAGAATGCAGAGTTAGGGGGTAACTGAATCAAGATCATTAGGTCAAAATAGATATGGCCAAAAATGATGTGTAGACTTTAAGTCCAACATTATTTGGACATGTACACCCAGTCATTTCCCTTCTGAGTACTGTATTTATTTGAAAATGCTTCTCTATTCACATTGATGCCAGAACCTTTTTCCAAATCTCCAAAGTACTATGAGTCATTGTAATAATTAATACTTAATAGTAGACAGAGCTTCTTCTTACTCTGTCCTAATAGAGGATAAGTAGGCACTGAGTGACAGTTCCCAGTTTCTGGTGGAGAGCATTTGGTCCGTCAGGGTGGACTGGGAGATTCCCAGTGCAGTCAGATTTGTGGGAAGAGTCACCTGGTATAACTTGTTGGTTTGGGGACAGTCTTCTGTGGGAGGTGTGGAAGCACAGCATGGTTGGCAGGGGCCCTACACCATGTCTCCTGGAGCATACAGAATGTTCTATCACATTCTACCCTTGGAAAATTTGAAGCTTGACAAGAACAATAAAATGAGGCATCCTAAAGCACCATGTTTTATAATTATTTCATAAAAAGGGTCTGTGGCAAGCAAAGCTCACTCAGATACTTTATGTTTACAAGTCATAGAACAAGAGGTGTTGGAAAAAATAAAGCAATCCCCAGTTCAGGAGAGCAACAATAACAATCACATAAAAGCCTCACTTTCCTCAGAGAAGCAAATCCGTTGAGACCAAGTAAGGAGCTCATCTTTGAGGAATGTTTCAAAAGATAATGTCAAAAAAAAAAAAAAAAAAAGAAGACATATTTTCTATTTCTCTGGGGTCCTGGGGTATGAGAAGAACTTAAAAGTTCTACTCATTTCCTTGTGCAGCCTCCTTCCTTTTGAGTGTCATGATTTAGATCCCTTTAAAAGGATTTATTTGAAAGAAACTTCTTATACCATAAGGGCAGTTTGTCTCTCTCTCTTTTAGGTCTTTGTAAATGAACAAAGTAACCACTTGTCCCACACAGGGTGCAAAGAGAGGTTTGGTGTGGGTTTTACTGTCCATTCAGGCTCTGTATTCAGCCAGTTGTAAGTGAAATCTTTAGAAACCACACAGCAGGAATCCTTTGCTTGGGGCACAGGGTGGGGAGGTAACTTTGAAAAACCTATTGAAAGTCTGAGAGCTGTTGGGTAGAAACTGTTCCTTTTAGACTTCCTCACAGGCAGTACGGGAAATAAACACATACAGGAAGTTATTTAGCCTCTCTGTGAACTTCTTGTTGATATTTGCTTACCAGAAACTCCATTGTGGGAACTTAAAAAAAAAAAAATTTGTGTGTGTATGTATGTGCACATGTGTATATGTATGTGCAAACATACATATGTGTGTTTATAAACACTATCTAATTCTCCCAGGTTATAATGTTCATAATGAGTGCTGCTGAAAGTAAAGTAAAGGGGAAAGGAAGAACAAACACTCAAAAAACATGTGTTGATACCATTAAAACAATGTGTTTTTAGGAATAGATGGTAGTTATACATATTTCTAAATAAATTATTAATGACCCAATGGATGGCCTTTCTCACATACACCTTGTGCTTTATACTGTTTGATTCACAATGTCATTTATATGCAATGTTTGGTTCATATTTTTAGTCTTTACTTATATGAAGAGTGGAAACAACTTAAAAATCTTTAGTGAAGGGTCATTGAATCCCTATGGTGAACTGGAAATGATGATTCAAAAAGCCTAAGAGGAGGCACAGTAAATGTATTTTACAGTGGAACGTGAAGGTGCCTGATTGAAGGGGATGTATGCCATTGTCCCCAAAGTGACCATTTAGATGCTAGGAATATCTAATCAAATCAAATTAGTGAAGACAAAGTGAGAGTCAGTGAAATGATAAACAGGGTTCCTGTGAAACATGTCACAATTCTTAGCAGAACCAGAAAGTTTTTGATTTCTCTATTTGGGTTGCCACTTATCTAGGATTCTTTCCACGTAAATATATAATACATATTATATTCAATATATGTTATATATAATATACATTTAAATATATATAAATATATAAAATATATGACATATATTCCTTTTTCTTTCTTTCTTTCTTTTTTTTTTTTTTGATTTTTAGACACATTTTTCTTCTTTCACCCACTTGGCTGGAGTACAGTTGTTCATCATAACTCAGAGCAACTTCAAATTCCCCAGCTTAAGCAAACCTCTCATGTCATCCTCCTCAGTAGCTGGGACTACAGGAGCACAAAACTATGCTCAGCTTATTTTTCTGTTTTTCATAGAAATGGTTGGGATCTTGCTCTTATTTAGGCTGGTCTTGAACTCCTGGCCTGAAGGGATCCTCCTGACTTAGCCTCCCAATGAACTAGAAGTACAGGCATGAGCCACCACACCTGGCCTGATACTGAAACCAATGCTCCATAATTAATTGTGGATCTCAAAAATAAGTACTAGAGCTAGATGATGTAAGAAACTGGACCCAAAGCTAAGAAACAAGAGAGTCAAAATATTTCCTCCATCATCTGTGTTACTTTCTATATTTTTTCTTTTTTGTTTTATTCAGGTTAATGTGAAGGTATAAAAAAACCAGGTCACAGTATTTGAATTTCTTAGATAAACTCCTTCTTGTAGTTGTGTCCTGCACTGAAAAAACATGCCATACAACCCTACATTGTGCCCATAAAGTGGGAGCACCTCAACCAATCATCCTCCCCTCTCCCTCATATCACATTCACCCTCCCCCAACTTGAATTGAAATGAGTTTTACTCCTTTATGTGAGTGAATTATTTTCTACTGGCTTCACATTACTATTGAGTATTGGACATTGGCTGTTCTATTCTTGTGATACTTTACTAAGAAGAAAATTTTTCAACTCCATTCGGGTTAATACAAAAGATGAAAAGTCACCATCTTTTTAATAGCTGAATACTATTCCATGGTATACATATACCACAGTTTGTTAATCCATTCCTGGATTGGTGGGCATTTAGGTTGTTTCCATGTCTTGGTGATTGTAAGCTAAGCTGAAGTAAACAATTTAGTTCAAATGTCTTAGTGACAAAATGATTTTTTTTCTTCTGGGTAGAAGCCTAGTAGTGGGAGTGCAAGGTGAAATGGGAAGTCTAATTTGAGTTCTTTGAGGACTTTTCATACTTCTTTCCAAAGAGGCTCTATTAGTTTACAGTCCCACTAACAGTGTAAAAGCATTCCCTTCTCTCCATATCCACATGTGGATATCATTTCTCATTCTGAAGGTTGCCTATTTGCTTTGATTGGTGTGTCCTTAGCTGTGCAGAAGATTTTCAGTTTAATTAAGTCCCATTTGTTTATTTTTGTTGTTGTTGTAATTGACATTGAAATATTCTTTATAAAATCTTTCCTCAGGAAAGTTTTTCCCACACTTTCTACTATGATTTTTATCATTTGTGTCTTAGATCTAAATCTTCTATCCATCTTGAATTAATTTTTGTAAGTGTTGAAAAGTACTGGTCCTGTTTCAGCCTTTTACATGGGGTTATCCAGTTCTCTCAGCACCATTTATTAAATAGAGATTCTTTCCCCCAGTGAGTGCTTTTGTTGGGTTTATCGAAGATCAGATGGCAAGTAGAGAATGGCTTTATCTCTTGGTTTTCTATTCAGTTTTGTGCCTCTATTTTGTGTCAATACCATGCTGTTTTGATCATTATGGATTTGTAATATAGCCTAAAGTCTGATAGAGTGATGATGCCTATGGCTTTGATTTTATTACTAAAAATTGCCTTAGTTAAATGGAAATTTTTCTAGTTCTATACCAAATGAAGGACTAGTTTTTCTAGTTCTTTAAAGTATGATGTTAGTATTTTATTGTAGATTGCATTGAATCTGTAGATTGTTTGGGGGGAAAATAGACATTTTAACAATGTTGATTCTTTCCAGTCAGTAGCATGGTATATTCTTCCATTTATTAATGTCTTCTTCTATTTCTTTTCTTAGGGTTTCATAATTTTCTTTGTAGATCTCCTTTAGCAATTTTGTTAGGTATATTCCTAGGTATTTCATTTTGCTTCCTCAACTTGCCTGTTATTGGCCTATACAAAGGCCACGGTTGTGTGGAGATTGATTTTATACCCTGAGACATTACTATATTTCCTGATCACTTCCAGGAGTCTTGTGGTTGAGTCTTTGGGATTTTCAAAGTATGAGATTATATCATCAGCATAGAGCTAAAGTTTGACTTCCTGTGCCTATATTTAGATGCCCTTTATTTTCCTCTCTTTCCTGATTGTAGTGGCTTGAACATCCAGCACTATGTTGAGGAGTAGTGATAATAGAGGACATCCTTGTCACTAAAACTTACAAGTTCTAAGTGGAAAAGTTTCAGTTTTACTCCATTCAGTATGATAGTAGCTGTGGGTTTGTCATAGATGGCTTCAATCATTTTAAGAAATGTGCTACCTATGCCTATATTCTTAAGTGTTCTTGTTAGAAAAGGATGCTGAATTTTATCAAATGCTTTTTTCTGCATCTATTGAGAGGATCATATGGTCCTTGTTTTGCTTCTATAGATATTATGAATTACATTTATGGATTTGCATATATTAAACCAGCTATATATGCATCCCCAGGATGAAGACTATTTGATTGTGATGTATAATGTTTTTAAAGTGTAGCTGCAATCTATTGACTAAGGTTTTGTTGAGTAAAAATATAGTTTTTTAACTAATTAATATAGTTTTGCATCTATATTAATTAGTTAAATTTGTCTGTAGTTATCCTTTTTAGATAGGTCCTTTCCTTGTTTTGGTGTCAGGGTTATGTTGCTTTAGAGAATGTGTTGGAGTGTTTTGGAATACCTTATATACTCGAGTATAAGCCGAGGTTTTTCCGGCACAAAATTTGTGCTGAGTTCAGGTTTCTCGGCACAAACTTTGTGCCGAAAAAACTCGGCTTATACTCGAGTATATACAGTAGTTTCTGTGGTATGGGTATTAGTTCTTCCTTCTCAATGTTTTGTAATAGGTTTTGTATATGGGAATTAGTTCTTTTTGAAGGTTTGATAGAATTCTGGTGTGAAGCTATTTGGTCCAGGGCATTTTTTGTTGGGAGGTTTGTTGTTTTTGTCTTTCTTAATTTTAGTTTCTTTAGGGTGGTGCCTGTAGCTCAGTGGGTAGGGCCTGGGCCCCATATGCAGAGAGTGGAGGTTCAAACATGGCCCCGGCCAAACTGCAACAAAAAAATAGCTGGGCATTCTGGTGGCACCGGTAGTCTCAGCTACTTGGGAGGCTGAGGTAAGAGAATCACCTAAGCCCAGGAGTTTGAGGTTGCTGTGAGTTGTGACGCCACAGCACTCTATGAGGGCAATAAAGTGAAACTTTATTTCAAAAAACAAACAAAAAAAACTTTAGTTGCTTTAAATTCACCCATAGCTAAAATAAGATTGTGACCTTTCCTTTCTTCTCATTTCTATTTGCCTGAAACACTTTTTCCCATGCCTTTACCATGACTCTCAACTTGTCCTTCAAAGATAGGTGTTTCCTGAGGACATTATATGAATGACATGTGCTTTTTTTATCCAATATTTATATTCAGTCGGTCATCCTATGGCTCTTCAGTAAGCATTGAAGCCATTAACATTTATTGAAAGAATTGTGAAGTTCTATTCATCTTATTTTGTGAGAGTCCATTGTTTAGTTTTATTTTTCACAACATTATTGAAACAAGGTCTTGTTTTTTATATTTGCTGGTGTTTACTTTGTCCATTGTGATGTCAGAGTGGAGAATACATCTAAGTATTTCCAGTAGAGCTGGTCTTGTTATGATGAATTTCCTCAGTGTTTGTATATCAATAAAAGATTTGGAACGGGGAGACAGGAGGTGGGAGGGGGATGAGGTCACAGTGTATGGCACACCTCGTGGGGGCCAGACACAATTATTCGAGGAACTTTATTAACAAAGGCAATCAGTGTAACCTAATTCTTTGTACCCTCAATGAATCCCAAACAATAAAAATTTAAAAATACAAAAGTAAAAAAAGAATTGATATCTCCATTAGTTTGGAAGCTTATTTCAGCAGGATACTGAATTCTGGGCTGAAAATTGTTTTGTTTAAGAGGGTTAAAAGTAGATGACCATTCTCTTCTGACTTGAAAAGTTTCAGTTTAAGCACTCCAATCTGTACAAATAATCAACACACTGAAATGGGCATAAATGTATTTATGATCTATGTACAAAAGACTTAATTAATAAAATAAAATAAAATAAAATAAAATAAAATAAAATAAAATAAAATAAAAATAAAAAAAGGAAAAGTGTCTTGTCACTCTGTTGGATCTGCCCCTTTTGGTCAATGGTGATTACTCCTTGCTGCTTGCAGAATTTTCTCTTTCATCTTGACTTTGGACAAGTCCATAATAATGTGTCTCAAAGATTCTCTGTTTGTGTTGACATGTCCCAGGTTTCACTATCTCTCTAAAAGGAGTATTTTGGAATCTTCGGTGAAACTTAGGAAAACTTACATTTATGATAACCTCCAGTAAGGCTTCCATTTTGGGGACATTCTTCTTCTCCTTCAGAGGTACCTATAATTTGTATGTTTGAATGCTTCATGATGTTCCAAAATATTCTTAGTGAATGTTCTGCTTTCTCTCTCTTCTTTTCTACTTCTTTAACTGCATGGGTTAGTTCGTGAGCTTTAACCTATAGATCTGAGATTCTTTCTTCCCCTTGGTCTAATATATGATTGATATTTTGTACTAAATCTTTAAGTTCCCTGATTGACTCCTTAAGCTATGTCATATCTTTTCTATAGTCTTCATATCTTTCATCCATTTTTAGCTCCTGTTTTTCCACTTTCTTATCAATTTCCTTTTTATTTTTTCCATCTATGTTTTAAATTCCCTTTATGTCACTTCTGCAAATTCTTTATAGGTGGAATTTTCTCCAGTAAGTGCCTCATGGTCCCTACTGGGGGTTGCTCTGTTTTGTTTTTTCATGTTGCCAGAATTTTTCTGTTGGTTCCTCCTCATGTTTTTTTTTTTTTTTTTTTTTTTCTTCTTGTTCACTGTCTTTTCCTACTTTTTCCTTTTTACTACCTCCTGCACTTTAAATTATCTTGTCTGAGAGCTTTATGTGTTCAAGTGGCCCTTTGGTATAAGACCAAAAGGAAGAGAAGCATAAAGATCAAGATGGGAAAAAAGAAGAGAAAAGGAAAAAATAATGATTTGTCTTAATATCTCAGAGTGGAACACTTGGCTCATTTCTGAGCTTTATTCTTTGGGGATAGAAAGTTGTTAATCACATAATTAACTCAATGTCTGTGTCCTGTGAACCTTTAATTCTTAGCTCTGTACCCTTACTAGTGGTATGTCCTTAGGAAAGCTGCCTAACCTTTGAATGTCCCAGTTTCTTCATCATTAAAATGTGGATTGTAATACCTACATCATTAGATTGTTCTGATGATTCAGAGACATATAAGCATGTATGCAGTTAATATTTGACATAATGATTCTCACCATTGCACTTATTATTCTTAGGGAAGTGATTGTACCAAATGCATCACCTTTTCACATGCTCATTACTGGGTCATTTCTGATTTCCTCCCCATCTTTGAAGGACAGTTGTAATTCACCCAGCACTTGACTATCTTATTTAACCTGTTTGTCTTTCCATTTTTTGCTCAGGGCCTTCTCTGAGGCTCAGAGACCTTATCCTTTCTTGCCCGTACACAGCTTGAAATACTAATACTGATAATTTATTTGAGGGCAACCCTTTCCAAGTGTAAATGCTACAGCATTTACCTTTTAGTGGACAAAACTATACGGCATTTTGCACACTTCCCAGAGCTCTCAGAAGAATCTAGTACTTTAGATTAGATCCTACATCTCAGTAACACATGTTTATATTGATTCTTCATTTTCCCACCTAATCTTTCTGTTTATTTTCTCATACTTTTGGGAGTATGTATCCCAGCCTTCCCACTGAAACAAACAAATAAAAACAAAAACAATTCTTCCTAGTCTTTGTCTTAGTCTGCTTTAGGAAGGGCGCAAGCTAAGACTGCATTGCAGGTAGTCCTTGAGTTACAAACATTTGACTTATGTAAAACTCATATGTAAAAATGGTGGCTATTACAGTCCATCTCTGAGTTAACAAACATGTGACTGACATATTATTCATCCTTATGCACAGAAGCTATTACAGGTAATAGTTAAAAGTATCTATTCCAACTTACATAGACATTCAACTTCAGAACAAACCTATAGAACCCATCTTGTTTATAACCCAGGCATTGCCTGTATATAGAATATATGTATCTGTCAGCATAGATTCTATAGTCCCCACCTAGGTTTGAATTCCCAACTTAACTTTTTCATAGTTACTTGACCTTCAATTTTTAAGTTACCTCATTTCTTTCTGCCTCAGTTTTCTTACCTGCAAATTGCAGATAATAATAGCAACTACCTCTTAATATTGTTATGAGGAATACTTGAGTCACTACAGTGTACATACAAAGCTCTTGAAAAAGTGTGATAGGTAGTAGATTGCATGGAAATGTTAGCACTTACTATTTTCCTGTAGCACTCATTCAGTTGCGCCTAGAAATTTTATAGTGTTGATTATTTCCTGCTTTCTCGTTGTTATTTTTTTCTTAGCGCAGCTTCCCTCAACCTCTCCCTTTCTTTCTTTTGTTTGCTAGTGCTGACTGAGAAGATAGAATAGCAAGTGTTCCCTGGAGCTCAGTAATTTCTGGAAGCATGTATGAGGGCCCTTCTTTTGTGCTGTGCTCCATTTTTTCTTGCTCCAACAGCCTTGACCTCTGATCTGGTGGCAGACACCGGATGCTGCTGCCAGCTCTTAGTTATTCAGAGGCTCTTTATCTAGACTCTTTGCTCTTCTGTCTGGCTGCCTGCCTTTTGGCACTTAGATGCTCCCTGGCATCACTCTCAGAGGGCGTGCCAAGGAGAGGAAAGATAGTAGAACTCAGATTAGCTAATTATGGAATCAGGAAAATTAGAATTTTTGGATCAGTAGGCTCTACCTTGGTTACCATGGAAAATGCAGAGTCAGCCTTTTGCAAAAGCATTATATTTTTCTTTGATTGAAATGTAATTAAGCCATAATAAAACACACAAATCTCAAGTGTTCAATTTGATAAGTTTTGGCAAATATATGCATTCTTATAATGATTACCATCAGAATAAGATAGCAAACATTTCCACCACTCTAGTAAATTACCTTATTCTTTTTTCTAATAATTTCTCTCCAACTTCCCCAGCAACCACTTTTGTTTGTTTGTTTGTTTGTTTGTTTGTTTGTTTGTTTTTGAGATACAGTCTCATTCTGCAGCTAGGCTAGAATGCTCACTGCAACCTTGAACTGCTAGGCTCTAGCAATTCTCTTGCTTTAGCATCCCAAGTAATTGGGACTACAGGTACATGCCACCATGCTTGGCAGTATGCTCTTGTTCTTGCTCAGGCTGGCCTCAATCTCCTGGTTTTAAGGAATCCTCCCTGGCTGGAGGCCTTCTAGAATGTTAGGATTATAGGTGTGAGCCACTATGTCCAACTCACTTTCTGATTTCTATTACTATAAGTGCTTTCCTCATCTTGGACCTCATATAAGTGAAATTACACATATTTATTTTTCCATTCCTATCTTCTTTTATTTGACATGGTTTTGAGACTTATGCATGTTATTGTGCATATCAGAAGTTTATTTCTGATAGCTGAATAGCATTTCTTTATATGGGTAAGCTTCAATTTTTTAAACCCATTTTCTTGTAGATAATGGGTCACTTCCAGTTTGGGGCTATTATGAATAAGGCTGCTATTTACATTCTTAAAAGTGCTTTTGTATGCATATATTTTCTTTTGGGTAAATAACTGGAGTAGATTTGTTGAGTCATAAGGTAGAATTATATTTAATTTTATAAAAAGCTGCCTAACAGTTCTTTAAAGTACCTTTGCCATTGTACCCAGCCACTGACAATACATAAGCATTTCAGGTCCACAATAACTCATCAGCATTTATTTGTCAGTCTTTTTTATTTTTTACCATTTTTGTGTATAAACTGGTATATTATTGTAGCTCTATTTTATATTTCCCTGATGACTAATGATTTTGGACATCTTTTCTTGTGTCTATTGGCCATTCCAGTATCTTCTTTTGTTCATTGCTTTTTCAAGTCTTTAGTGTTTGTAAAGTTAGGCCACTTTGAACAATGTTTTTGAACCCTTGCTCTCAATCATGCAAGAGGAAAATATCAGTATCTTGAGTTCTATGGAGGATATAAGGACATTCAGGGATCATTTTCTAATAAAGATTCCATTGCTATGAGTACTCACACCTTCTTGGCAAATTCTTTCCTGAAGCATGTCAGTACTGTCCTGGAACATTCTAGCTGAGAACTTTCTTTTGGACTATATGTGCAAAAGGCCAGAAGTGCCAAGGAGTTAATGTTTCCAGGAGCAACCCTCAGCTAATAAAAAGTTTAAATACTCCAGCTTGCATCTTGGGTGGAATAATTCAGCATGTTCTATTCTGTCTCCTAGAGTCCCCTAGAGGAACTGAGCCTCATTTCTCCATAGCAATAGCTTAAGCAGAGACGCAAACTTCCTGGCTCATGCTTTATCCCTACTGATATATCCAACTGATTTTTCTCTACAATCAATTTTAAACAAACACTTTTACTGAAGTTCTCAGTTGTGAAGACGAAGGCACCTATTTCAGATGTGTGTTAGGACATGAGAGTTGTGCGAAAGAACAATTTGTTGAGTTGTGGTGATGATGTTCTATGTTAATTTCCTAGGTAGCCACACAAATTAAAAGATCAGAGGAATCTGGCAGAAGATCAGTAATATCAGTACCTAGTAGAAGCAAACATGCCTGTGGGCTGATGGCTAAAGCTATTGGAATAGGTTTCACAGAAAAGGTTGAGTCTGACAGGGTCAATGAATTATGAATTGAGAGAAGGTGAAGAATTCTAGAGAGTAATGCCTGTGACAACATCGTGGTCATATTTGTAGTGTCAACCTCTCTGTAGTTTGTGACTACATGAAAAAGAACAAAAAATAAAACTTGTAAATGTCAGTCATGATCAAATTTTGAAGAATTTCAAATGAGAGACTAAGGTTTTTACTTTGTTTCATAGATGGTAGAGAGGCATTTTCCATCAAGGAATAACAAAATAAATGCTGATTTCTTTTTGAGAGAATAACATAGTACTATCATGGATGGTCAATTAAGGCTTAAAGTAGCAGGTTTTTGATTCATTTTTAGTAACTCTGAAATAAACTGACAACATTCTAAAATTGGTAAGTATTAATGAGAATGGAAATGACAATGTTTTGAATTTGCCAATTCAAAAACTTTTGAATAGTTGCAAAAGAATGTGTTGACTTTGATAAAGTTGGAGGATAGATAAGTGAACCAAAGTTGTTCTAATTCTTCAAGGCAATTGGTTTTAAAATGTGGTCATAACATTAACAAAAGTAATTTGTGTGTGTGTGGGGGGTGTAAAATCTTAGAGTAAGATAATTAATTCATTTAATTTTATGCCCACTAATTTAAACTTTGGATCCCTTTGTGAGGATTGATAGTTATATATTCATATCCCCTAGAAATTTTAATATTTGGGATTGGAATTCAAGAGAGTAGTTGGAGTGTTAAATTGTTATCTGGGAGTCATCTTCTTAGAAGTAACAGTTAAAGCTTTGTCTAGGAATAAGTTCACAAAGGAGAAAAGTTAAATGAGTTAAGAATGCAGAACTGAGGATTATGCTCTGGAAAATGACCTAATTTAGGGAGAATTAAGGCCAAAAAAACACAAGTAAAAAGACAAGAAGGTATAATCAAAAGAGACAAGGAATCAGAGGGAAAGATGACTGTAATGATTATAATGATGAGAGGTAAACACTGTTAGAGGCTTCAGAGGCTAAGATGGACAAAACTGCTCAGAACTGTGAAAAGGCAGTATACCATCTTAACGTCAGTGGACTCTCTGAAGCCTGAATAGAAAACTGAGATCTCTATACATAGGGAACAATGTTAAGTAGCATAATTATATGTAAAAGTATTTGAGCAACACTAAGCAGCGGGAAGGCAAGGAACACAAGCCACAGGCATCAGGAATAGAAGCAATTAGGAGGAGCACCTTGAACATGTATTTTACAATGAGGGAGGGAATTTGCAGGTGGAAGACCTCCATGCATCAGATCATTGATGCTTTTTGGGAACATAATTAAACTAAGAGTTGTGGGTAGTTACAAACTTATTTATGTGTAAAAGTTAAGGGCTTTAAATTAATCTAAATGTAAAAACAGGTAAGAGACAATCAACTCCTTATAGAAACAACTGAATTAGTAAAAGTGATTAATTTTCATGACCATAGATGCAGAGCAGAACCAAGACCTGTTGGGCTAAAAGTAAGCTTCATGGTGAGCCCATTTACTTTTAAGTAACTGTGTATATGTCAAAATAATGGGAGACTGTATACGAATACAGAGCTTCCATATTTAGAATTAAGCGTACATCTATTTTTATAAAAGTCCACTGTTACTTCTGCAACACAGATTTTGTCCTACGCAGGTGTGCAGTAGCATATGCCCTTTTATAACTACATCTGCATATCTCATTGTACTATTTAACCATATGGATAATAAACATGGTTAGAATGTAGAAGGGAGATAGGAATAGGGAAAGACAACCAGAATAATTTGACTATCTTGAAAGGCAGACAACCAGAATAATTTGACTATCTTTAATAAGGATGTAGTCTCCATTTTTTAGATTAAATACTTTAAATTGATAACTACCATTAAATCACTGATTTAAATTTTGTTTTCCTTTTCTAAATATTTTTGAGCCTTTTATAAAAGAAACAGCCCTGATTAGAGAGAACACTTGAATCAATGACTTACTTTTACTTATCTCAACATGCTCAAACCTGTCTTCAGAAACGTTGTTGCTACACATATCTAATGGTATCAGAATGTACCCCAGTGGGAAAAAAGTCCTGGGTAAAAGTTCATTTCCCATTGGGTTCCCTGAATATAATGGCAATGTGATTAGCACATTTTTCCAGTGATTGAGTTGGCATGTGCCCATAGATTTATAAATAGAATTTATTGTGAAAGTTACTGTGCTACAGGGGTAAGTGGCTATTGCAATTTTATGATAGAAAACGTTCTATGGAAAGAAACTATTATATGCCTTGTATGCCCTGTTCATTTGAGGACAAAGAAGGGCAGGATGATACAAGTGGGTTTTGTTTTTAGTTAATTCTGCCCTATGTATAGTCATGAACAACCAGATATATTTAACATTTGGCAAATTAACATTTTCCTACTCCTGTTTGTAATTATTAATATATTGGTAGAGCAGATTGGGGTTAATGACAATTTCAAATCTTTTAGTATTGTACTGTCTTTAGACAATGGAATGGTGACCTATAGGGATATGTCCAGATTTCTGCTAATGTTTCTCAAAACAGAAATAGACTCATAGAACTTAAGCACCATTTAGGGTTATGCATCAAATCTATGCCTCGGTATAATCTTCATACACTATGATCTTTATTGACTGCCTTCAAATGTGACTAATGGTGAATTTCTAAGGTGAACACTATGATTAAAGGATATTTATATAATGAAAATATCACTGGTGCTGTCTCCACTAAAACATATCTTCTTTCTGAAAAATAGAATTGTGTCTTGCAACTAGAAAAGACTGTTTTCAGTAAGATCGACTTCAAAGAATCTTTGTACCTTGTGATTCAGACAAAATACAATATTGAGAAAAGACTTTTAGCCCAGTCAGAACAGTGTTTAATGTATCCTCTTAAGCTATCAGCCATTTCTTTTAGTCAGAGGAGTTCTGTGCCATGATCATACATAAGAGTATGTGCTGCTATGTACAGCTGACTTGAATTTTATACAGAACTACCTTTACATTGCATTTCTTTTTTCTCGATAGTCTAGCTCCACAGTGAGAGCCTATCAAACTAGTAAGTCACGAGTGACCATGAGCCCTGGCTTCAGCTCCCAGTGGAACAGCAGCCAACCAGCCTGGAATACATACTCCTTTCCAAGAGCAAGCTTGCATTACCAGTCCCATGCCAGCTATACCTACTGTACTGGACACCCTGCTGTAAGTACTCTATGTTTATGCATTTAGTAAATTGTATGCTTTTATGGGTACATTTTGGATCTAGAGTTGATATATACAAATTGTGCTGTTTTCTAATGCTATAACTCTTCTGAGGTAAGAGGATACTGTTCTTGAGTAAAGGAGGAGTAGTGAAGAGTGTCTTAAGTATTTAAATAGCATGTTGGATGATCTCTGCTGAGAATTGACGTTACTCTTAATGTTATTCCCTGGTGATGTCAGTTGGCAGACTTTTCAGAGTGGTGTTGATGTGTAGGTTGATTGTGTGCATGTATGTTCTAGTTTCATTCTCTGTCTTCCTCCTGGCTGCTTTGAGTTTGATTGGTTGGCTTTATGAATATATCTTTCAAAATGGCACAGGGGAGTCAGTGAAATTAGCCCTCACTTGTGACAATTTCCTTATTGGCATATTTTTACAGATCTACATATGTAGATCTAAATTTATCAGTAGGGTGTTTTTCAATTAATGCCATACAGAATACTGAGGTTTTTGGGTAAATGACTCAAAGGGCAAGGGAAATAAACCTTTAGGAAGGGAAAAATGCACTCATGGAATTTAAAGACCTTTTGGAATAGGGTACATGTTTTGACAGTATGTTTTTCTGTGTCTCAATCCAGTCATCATAAACTAAGGTTTTTGTTTTATTGCTACTTACTTTTTGCCTCTTGGGAAAACATCATGATGGATGTTGATTAGGAAATCTCTGTTTACTGCTAAAATACCATGCACAGGACTCCTGGATAATGAAAGATCTTTGAAAATGAGTCATGCATGCCTCTCATAGCAGCTCTTCTAATTGGTGAGTCATGGTGGATATGTCTCATGCAGCCAGTCAGAAGGCCCACTGTGCACTTCTGCACTTTGGCAATCCCGCTTGCATTTCAAAGTTATGGAATTATAAAGTATCCAAGGCTTCCAAGTAAGAGAATATATTTCAAATATCATGACATGGTGTCACTTAAAAGAAGACTTAGGAATTAGCTCAAAAGGTAAATTAGTATGACTTTGTTCAAAGGCAATTTGTAAATAACTTTCAAAATTTAAAAGTGTGCATACTCTTCAACTCAATAATTCAACTTATAGATTTAATTGGATACGTACAGGACATATGTACAAGAACGGTGTTAGCAACAGTTTAGAACTTCCTTAGAAAAAGAATCTAAATAACTGTCTTTCCTTGTCATTTATACATATTTTCAAAGAAAATTCATTAAGCATTATGTTTTAACCATTTATTGTGTTCTAGCTTTCTATTAGGTGAAAAAGGCACAGGACTAAACAAAACCAGGTCTGGTTTTCATGCAGCTTCCGTTCTAGGGAATGTAGAAGTTAATAAACACATAACCAAACATATAAATAAGTTATAAAAAGCGAACAAATCAGAAAATTATACAGCAGTGTTAAATGTTATGTGGAAATTTAAAAGGGGTTGAAGTGAGAGTGACCAGCTGGCTACTTGAGATTTTGCAGGCAGCCATGTCATCCTTCAGGAGGCTAGGTTTCATCTGTGATCTGAAAGAAACAGAGAAACACTGTGCAGGATTCAGGAGGAAGAACGTTCTAAGCAAAGGAAACAGAGTGAAGGACCTGAGGCAGGAATGAGCCTGAATGTTTGCTACACAGAAGGAAAGCCAATGGACTTGGAGCTTAATTTGGAGAGATCAGAGAGACATAAGACCCTAGAGAATGTACGAGGCCAGAGTAAGTAGAACTTTGTAAACCAGAGTGGGGTTTGCATTTTACTTAAGAGTGATGGGGGGGGGGGAGACAAGATGGCGGACTGAAGCCAGCTTTTCAAAGAGGCTCCCGTCCAGAAGGAGAGTTAAAGGATGGAAATTTAGTAAGTAACCTGGAGGATTCGAGCTATACCAGGAGAGAAGGTTGGAGATCGCACATCAACACCACTGAGGCGAGCTGAGACCACAAGGATGCAAACAAAAGCAAAAC
>CAUYPK010004913.1:0-46127 GCA_963574355.1 Loris lydekkerianus
TTCTCTGCACTTTCTCATTTGTTCTTAAGAATAACTGCAGAAAACCTAGGAATAGGGGGAAGGGGGAAAGGGGGGGAGGGAGGAGGGAGGTGGGTGGAAGGAGGGGGATTGGTGAGAATACACTTGTGGTGCATCTTACAAGGGTGTATGTGAAACTTAGTAAATGTGGAATGTAAATGTCTTAACACAATAACTGTGAAATTGCCAGGAAGGCTATGTTAACCAGTGTGATGTAAATGTGTCAACCGGTCTGTGAAACTAATATGCCCCATGATCATATTAATGTACACAGCTATGATTTAATAAAAAAACAAAACAAAACAAAATAAAACAAAACAAAACAAAGAAGATAGATGAGTTTTTAACTTTGATGTTCATACACACTTCATGTGAACACGGCAAGGCATCGTAGACATTCATACTGGTGCGGCGAGAATGTTATTGAGTACTTAGATATCCAGGGAGAGGGGACACTCAGGACTGCACAGTTTTCCAAAGTAAATTCATTGGGGGAAAGTGGGAACCAGAGGATGAAGAATATGGGTGATTTGATTTGAGGGGTGCTGGTGAATAGGAAGATAAGGTTCCTGGGGGCTTAAATGGAATAATGAAGGACAACTTGGGAACTTTTTTCCAAGCAGCAGAGGAGAGGATGAGTCATGTGAAGGAAAGGCTCATGCTTAGAAAATGATGCTGTAATTGATTTGAAGTCTGGATGGAGAAGGTGGCATCTGAACTTGGACCTCTAATATGTCGGATGTGGAAGAAACCTCAGACATTAAATAGAAGAACTGATTTTCCTTAATCCCTTGTAGTTTAGACTATCCACCATCCTTTTCATCATCCGGTAATAGCATTTCTGTATTCCTTAGAGCCCACCCTCAAGGGTGCACACATACCTCATTTTCTGTATCCTTTCAGCTTTTATCTAGGGGAGCTCTATCAGAGCTATAGCAATTCTAGGCAGGAATTGTGATTTCCTCCGCTGAAAATACCTAAAAGCTGCAAAGATGCCTGAAAGGGATGATTTACCATGGATTACTGTTCTCGTAAATGGATTTCTACTCTAACTAAATGCATTTATGGGAGTAGCTGTTAGAAATGTGAGGCAAACCTTAGTTGGAGTCCAGAGATCCTAAAACCTTCAAGAGGAACTTTGAGCTTTGGCACCCCCATAGTATGTATGAGAAGGCTTTAATCTGGCCTGTCTTTAAAAATTTTTAAATTGGTTTGAAATCATAATAGGCCTGGGTAAACTTAGAGCATATCACATCCTCCATTGAAGTTATGTTTCTGAGTATTCACCAGCTCTCCTTGTAAGAGGATCATATATCTCAACACTGTTGTAATGAGACTTGTGCTGTTTCTTGGAGTCAGGGAGTAGAATTTTTGACTCAATAATGTCAGGTTTGTCCACCTGACTTGCTTTGGCCAATGCATATGAGTAGATGTAATGTGAACCATGTTAAAACAGAAGTTTTACAATGGCATGTTTCTGGCAGCCCTTTCTCTTCCTCTGTGCCCCATGAACGGTGTGTTTTTGATTGGCGCTGTTCCTTCAGTCTGGATCCTAGAATGTAAGGTCATATAGAACAGAGCTGCTGCTGACCTGTGACCACCAACATATGATGAGATGGAGAAGTGAATTTAAGTTCACTTCTTAAAGTTTGGGGGATGCTTATTACACAGTAGAACCTAACTGACACAAGAAGTGAGAGTCACTGACTGTCTAAAAAGCTGATCCTCAAATGTTAAAATAGTGGCTAGAGATTTGTTTTGCATGCTAAACTTTTAAAACTTTTAAAACTATGGAATATTGCCCTGGCAGTTTGTGCTGATTCTGGAGTTTAGAGGTCCGGTGGATTTGACCTTTGCAGTTTATCTATGTGCAGGTGAAGTGTACGTGTGTGTGTGTGTGTGTGTGTGAGAGAGAGGAAATGGCTCAGAACAAGCTTATGTCAGGGCACACACTCCTGCTTAAAGCTTTCATGGACTTTGCCTTTAGGAGTGTGCTTTCCAAAGCACTTATGTGTATCAGGAGATGATTATTCCTTCTCTTTCCTTCTCGTAACATGGGCTTAGGCCATCTCAAGTACATGAGCCCTGCTCTTCAACAGTGACCTCAAGAAATGAAAAGAGAAGCCCAAAGCCACGTACTTGCTTATTGATTAGCTTCTTTGGCAGAAGTGAGCAACCACTATATGCAGGCACTATCCAGGTACTGAATATACTTCATCTTTATGGCAAACGATAAGTTAAGTATCATTGCCCCCATTTTACAGATGATGAAACAGAGGCTCAGAGACATTAGGGCACTTGAACAGACTCATAAAACTGCTTACAACTCTGGTAGGCACATTGGAAGAGAGAATAAGGGACTTGTCTTTTTTTTTTTTTTTTTTCTTTTTGAGATAGTCTCACTTTGTCGCCCTCGGTAGAGTGCTGTGGCATCACAGCTCACAGCAACCTTCAACTCTTGGGCTCAAGTGATTCTCTTGCCTCAACCTCCTGAGTATCTGGGGATGACAGGTGCCCAGCACAATGCCCAGATGTTTTTTTTTTTGTTTGTTTGTTTAGCAGGCCCAGGTCAGATTCAAACACACCAGCCCCAGTGCATGTGGCCGACGTCCAACCTGTCTAAGCTACGGGTGCCTAACCTATTTTTTTTTTTCTTACTGCAGTCAATACCGAAAAGTAATTTTAAGTGAAAGATAATGAAAATAAGATGAAAACAGCATCATCTTATATATGAGGAAGTCCTATATAGTAACGTGATGAAAAAATGGAGGCTAAGAGACAAACTCACAATCTCAAGACCACATAGATAAAGAACAAGAAAAGCCACCACGTTTGTCCACTGCCCGCGACTGGCTCCCTGGAAAGATCCTGTGGAAAGTGGTAGGAATGGAGGGTGAGAAGACTCTACTTCTATTTTGGGAGATTTCTCCTTTCCCTCAAAGTGAAAAAGCAACAGCTTTTGTTTAAACCCATAAACAAACTGTTTACTGTTTTATCTCCTGCAAGGAGAAACTGAGAAATGTGTGGAGGTGTACTTTGAATGGTAATGTTGTCCTCAGCCTGTGTTATTAGCGATGGGATGGCGGTATTTAATTAATTACCACTGACATATGTTTGCGCTAATTTATAAACCTGGTTCACTCACACATCACATCTGAACTCTTGCCTGCCTAGAAAGTTTCTTGAAGGTAAAGCAAATCGCCTAACTTGAAGCCAAAGACAGTGAAAGAAATCTGAGCATGTTCTCAGTTTGGAGATTACTTAGTTCAGTGGTTCTCAACCAGGGACATTTGGGAATGTCTGGAAACATTTGTGTTAAGTACAACTGGGTAAGGTGGTGGAGGTTACTATTGGTATTTAGTGGGTAGAGTCCAAGGAGGCAGCGAAACGCACAGAATGTGTCGCAAAGTGCTCCTCCACAAAAAATTAGTCCCAAATGTCAGCTAGGTTGAGAAATCCAACCCAGTTCAATTCTCCTGCTTTGATCAATGACCAGAGAGGGCAAGTGGCCTACTCAAGGTCACACAGCAAGTTAGTGCGGGACCTGAGCAGCAGGCGGTCTGCAGTCATTGGGAACACAGGCTCTGGAATCTGAATGTTGGGCTCTAGATCTTGGGTTTGACTCTTACTAACTGGGGAATGTTGAGCATATTACTTAGGCTCTCCGTAACCCAGTTACCCCTCCATAAGACAGGGATGATAATGGTGTCCCTATAGGTCTTTGAGGATGATCCAGTGAAATGAAGCACGTCAAGGACTTGGCACAGAGTTTGCACATAGTACGTTTTTCATTAATTGCTAGAATTTTGTACCTTATCAGCAGTGTTCAGGTGAGCTACATCATCATAACTATTACTAACACAGGAAAAGAGACTTCTATTCAGACGTTGTTAGCCCTTTCTGTGTCCTGTGGAAGAGACATCTCTGAACCACTAAGGATTACTTCAGTGGTCCCCTTAGTCTCAGGATTGTAACCTAAAGAGGTACCACTAGGTCTAAAGACAGGGCGCGAGCAGCACAGTGGGAACGTTTTCCTCCATTAGCTTGTGCTAAAGGCTCCTGTGCTCCTCTACAAAGCAAGGGAGGGGCTGGTATGCTCCGCCGTGGCCCCCATCTTGTTCTCGCCCTCAAAGAGGGTCCTAATCCTGGGATCCAGTGAGGGCTGTCTTACATGGGAAAGGCAGATGAGATTAAATTGAGGATCTAGAGTTGAAGAAATTATCTTGGATTATCTGGGCGTGTCCTGAATGTGATCACAAGTGTCCTTTTAAGAGGGAGGCAAGAAGGTCAAAGGAGGAGCAAGGATGTGATGTGACTGTGGAAACAGGAGGGGTTAGGGGGACGTGGGACAGAGCCACAGCTCTGGGATAGGGATGGGGACAGCGCTTGGAGCTGGAGAGGGCAAGGAAACAACCTCTCTTTAATGCTTCCGGGAGGAACTAGTCCCACAGCCACCTTGTCTTTAGCCCCAGGAAACTTATTTTGGACTTCTAACCTTTAGGGCAGTAAAAGAATAGACTCATTTGAAGCCACTCCATTTGTAGTATCTTGTTACAGCAGCAGTGGGTGACTGATACAGAGAGTTATTGGTCGAGAGGGCATATGGGCTCAGGGGACTGAGGCCTGTTCTGGAGAGAAAGAGATTAAGACACTGACCCCTTCGTCTTGGAGGTTCAAGGTTATAGGACATCTCTGCTGACCCATGTGGCCCTGACTGAGGTTAGAGGGCAGCACAAACCTTGAAGGCCACAAGAGGGGGACTCTGCCGCAGTGGAAGGACTGGACTGGGGATGTCTGGGGGAGTGTGAGGCTGTGGCTGAGACCTTCTAGAAACTGATGCCTTAATACTGCAGATGTGAGTTAGGAGCCACAGACTGTTGGGATGAAAAAACCTGGAACAGACATCGTCTTAAGATGGGGTGAAATGTCCATAAATGACAGACCTGAGAAATGATGGTTTGGCCAGATTTGAATAGCATCATCACAGGGAGGGAGCTGCAGAGAAAATGGAAGCCCACAGGATTTCAGCAAACTATCAGGCTGAATGGAGGTGGATGGTATCCCTTCCTGCCACAAACATACATGGATGTGACATCTAGCATCAAAATTCCCAGCCAACCCTGGAAGTCAAGGAGGGAGCTTCTCAGGGGCCAGGAATGAAGCCAGAGATGACAGCTGGGTTGTAAGGTGGCAGGTGCAGGTCTGAGGTCTGCTTCTGGGCTCACAGACTGGGCTCTGACATGTGGACATGGGAACAGGAAAGGTGAATTCGGGGCCATGAAAGGCAAAGAGCTGGGAGAACTCTCCTTGGGGTAGCACTGCCTCTCAGGGGGACATTTGGAGAATTTGAGGTGCACTTCTTTGTTTACGATGATAGCGAGAGGCATTAGTGGCATTTGGAGGGCAGGAAGCACCGGACTTTTGGTTAACACCCGGGATAGTCTCACCCAAGTACAGAACTTGCCTCATTGTGGACAAGGATCAAATGCCTACTGAGGGGAAAAAGTCCATCCAGTATTAAGGGCACCGATGACTAAATGAACTCTTGCATGTACATGTAAGATTTCTTTTTGTGGTTTCGATATACACTGAATTTCCCCAAAATATTGATACAATGAAGATCAAGGCAAGCAGGTATTTTGTATGTTCAGAATCACAGCAAGAGTAGTTCAGCACCTTGGAAAACCATGTTACCAATAGATCCAAACACTGTGTATGAAGTTGGGTCACCCAGTCTAACCTCCCTTCCTTCTGTGTATGTCACTGTCATGGTGGTGCTACACTCATGCCATTATCTCTTTAAGTCTACTAGTTGCAACCAGGCCTGGCTATTTACACATTAAGTACATCTTATAATAAATTGTTTGTTTTATTTGTTATGTAAGATGGCATTTTCACTTAGGAGTATAACTAGGTTCTGGTAGCTGTGATTTTCCATTTCAGGATAGTAAGGAATACGTTACACATTGTTTCTTATAAAAATGACCACTCAATCAGGGTAGATTGACGGGCACTGGTCTGGAGTCTCAAAGAGCTGTCCTAGCCACTGCAAAGGAAATGGACGTATTCTGCCAACCAGCCAGGGGGACGGCAAGAAGGCTGTCTATTTTCTGTCTAAATCCATTGGACAAAAGGGAAGAAAAATGTCACCTGTGAAAAAAGTCAATCCCAGGTCACTGGTGGTTTCTGCATCACTGGTGGTTTCTGCAAGATGGAGAAATCACAGGCTGGGAAATTCACTCTGCAGAATGAAGTTGAAAAATCACGGTAGGCAAGCTGGGGGCAAAGGGAGGTAGGTAGACAGGAGAACCATAGGGGGCATGCACCCCTACAGGGATTTCTGCATTCTGGAAGAGTTGGACAACTAGGGTGCGGGTGGTGCTTGTGGCTCAAAGGAGTAGGGCGCCGGCCCCATACATCAGAGGTGGTTCAAACCCAGCCCTGACCAAAAAAAAAAGGAAAAGAAAAAGAAAACTAGGGTGCTCTCCCACAGAAACTTCTTGGCAGCCCCAAAGTTCTCTAAGAAAGAATAGTTTAAAGAACTCAGTGGAAAGTCACAGAGATCAGTAATCCATGAGTATCCAACCCTGGGGACACAAAAGGAGTTCTAGTCACAAATTCACTTTCTAGCAAGGGGCTGGGTTGCTTGATTTTCTAAAGCTCACTATTTTCATCTGAAAAGCAGGCACGAGAACACCAACTTGGTGAAGGCCGTGTAACCCAGAGATTTTCCATTGGAAGAGGATTTTCTCCCAGGGGACATTTGGAAATGTCTGGTGACATTTTTGATGACCACAACCGTGGGGGATGCGGGGTTACCACTGGCCTCTAGAAAGCAGAGGCCAAAGATGCTGTTGAACATCCTCCCAGGCATAGGACAGGCCCCCACGACAAAGGTTATTTGTTCCTCAAATGCCAAAAGGGCTGGGGTTGAGAAATCCTGGAGCAAAAATCAAAGGTCACAAGATAATGCTTGAAAAGGGCTGGCAGGGATCCTGGCTGTTGGTGGGGCCTCAGGACATGCGACTGCCCTGCTGGAGTCTAACCATCCGCCATGTTGCTGTTTCCAGACTTGGGGAGGGAGGTAATTCTACTCCCACCAATCCCATTAACCTCTGTTGTTATCATTACCCTTGTCCTGGTTGTGATTATTGCTAGTGAGGGGTGTTCATTGAGCGTGTGCTACGAGACATTCTATTCTTAGAGCTTTCCATGTATGACTCACAATAACTCCACGAGGCATTTGAGGCTTATTTTTACCCCTGTTTTGCAGACAAGAGAATTGAGTGTCTGTCTGTAAAGAGCTGACCCCAGGGAACACTCATATGTCCACAGTGTACTTAACTATTTAAAGGGCTTTCTTCCTTGTTTGTAATTAATTAATCGATTAATTTCCCAGCTCTAGTAAGGCATAATTGACAATTAAATAGCATAAATTCAAGCTGTACAATGTGTTGATTTGATATACATATATTGTAAAATGATTACCACAACACATCTATCACCTGACTATTTTGTGCGTGTTTGTGTGTGTGTGTGTGAGAGAGAGAGAGAGAGGACATTTAGGATTTATTCTCTTAGCCAATTTGGAATAGACAATACAGTATTGTTAACTACGGTCACGTTAGATCCCTAGAACTTACACGTCTTGTAACTGAAACTTTGCCCCCGTTGACTGACATCTCCCTGATTCCCTCACCCTCCTCCTGGCAACCACTCATCTACTCTCAGCTTCTATGGGTTTGGCTGTTTTAGATTCCACATAAATAAGTGAGATCGTATAGTATCTGTCTTTCACTGTCTGACTTAGCACAGGACACTCATGTTTCATCCATGTTGCAAATGGCAGCTTTTCCTTCTTGTTTTATGGCTAAATACTATCCGTTGGCAGACTCTTAGGTTGTTCCTACGTCTTGACTACTATGAATAGTGCTGCAGTGGACATAGTGCAGATGTCTCTGTGAGCTACTGACTTTGCTTCCTCTGGATGTATTCCCAATAGATGTATTTCTGGGTCATATGGTAGTTTTTTCCGTTTTGTTTTGCTTTGTTTGCTGAGACAAGGTCTCATTCTGTCACTCAGGCAAGAGTGCAGTGGCAACATCGTAGCTCACTGCAACCTCAAACTCCTGACCTCAGGCCTCCAAGGTGGTTGAGGCATGAACCACTGCACCTGGCCGATAGTTTTATTTTTGACACACCTCTATAGGTTTTTCTTTTTTTTATTAAGTCTTTTGTACATAGATCATAAATACATTTATGCCTTTTTCAGTGTGTTGATTATTTGTACAAACTGGAGTGTTTACATCATACTAATCAACATAGCTTTCACCTCATTTACCCAATTATAGCATTAGGACATTTGTGTTCTACACATGATAGATCCAACTTGTACTTGTAATGTGCTCCATAGGTGTGGTTTTTCAACCTTTTTTCATCTCGCGGCACACTTGCCCAATAGTTAAACTTCCATGGCACACTTAAATTATGTTGATAAAACAACAATATTCTTTAACACAAAGAATAAACTCACTATGCTTTGAATTTCTTTTGAAAATAATTTGAAAAATTATCTTTAATAATTTTCACAGCAGACCTAAGATCCTCTCATGGCACGGCAGTGTGCCATGCAGCATTGGTTAAAAATCACTGCTCTGTATCATCTGATACCGACAGCGACTGTGTCAATTTACATCTCCACCAGTAATGCCCAAGCGTTCCCTTTTCTTCACATCCTCACCAACACTTGCTCTCTCCTGCTTTTTTTTGACAATAATCGTACTAATAGATACGAAGTCACATCTCGTCATTTTGATTTGTATTTTCATGATGATTAAATACCTCTTCAGGTACCTCTTGGTACATTTGTCTTCTTTAGAAAAGTCTCTATAGCAGGTTCTTTGCCCATTTAAAAATTTGATTTATTGTGGTTTTTCTTATTCAAATTAATATGAGGGTACAATATTTAGGTTGCATTGTTCTCACTTCCAGGGTAAAGTTCCATTTGTAGAAGAGCCCCTCACCCAGGGCGTGTGTTTACACCCTCACAAAGTGCACATTAGGTGAGATCCCGCCTCCTGTCCTCCCTCCTTCTGCAATATGTCCTCCTCCTCCCACCTCCTGCTCCCTCCCTACCCTCCGAACTAGACTATATTAGTGTTCCATTGTTCTTAGGAACATGTAATTGTTTATGTATTGAGTTCATATTAGTATGAAGTACATTAGATATTCATCTTTCCATTCTTGCGATACTTTACGAAGAAGAATGTATTTCAGCTCCATCCAGGTAAATGTAAAAGATGTAAAGTCTCTATCTTTTTTACTGTCTGCATAATATTCCATGGTATACATAAATTACAGTTTGTTGACCCATTCATGGGTTGATGGGCACTTAGGTTGCTTCCAGGACTTGGCAATTATGAATTGAGCTACAATAAACATTCTAGTGCAAGTGTCTTTGTGGTAAAATGATTTATGTTCTTCTGGATAGACACCTACTAATGGGATTTCAGGGTCAAATGGAAGGTCTACATTTAGATCTTTGAGGATTCTGAATACTTCTTTCCAAAAGGGCTGTATTAGTTTGCAGTCCCATCAGCAGTGTAGAAGTGTCTCCTTCTTTCCACATCCATGCCAGCATCTGGTGCTTCGTGACTTTGTGAGGTGGGCTAAGCTTGCTAGGGTTAGGTGATATATTAGAATGGTTTTGATTTGCATTTCTCTGATGATTAAAGTCAATGAGTATTTTTTCATATGTTTGTTGGCCATTCATCTGTCATCCTCAGAGAAGTTTCTGTTCAAATCACTTGACCACTTACAGAGAGGGTTGTTTGCACTTTTCTGTACTTTTTGTATTGTTTAATTTGAGTTCTCTGTAGAGTCTATTTATCAGGCCTTTGTCACATTCATAACAAGCAAAAATCTTCTCCCATTCTGAGGGCTGTCTTTTTGCTTTGTTTGTGGTACTCTTAGCTGTGCAAAAGCTTTTCAGCTCCATCAAGTCCCAGTTATTTATTTTTGGTATTGCTGCAGTTGCTGGGGGGAGGGGTCTTATTAATTTTTTCCCCAGGCCAATATTTGTTTTTTAAACTATTTTTCTATTCAGTTGTATGAATTTTCTTTGTATTTTTCTTTTTTAAAAATTTTTTTTATTGTTAAATCATAGATGTGTACATTAGAGCAATCGCCTGTACCCATTCTAAGATGCACCATAGATGTGGCCCCACCCATTACCCTCCCTCCACCAAAACCTCCCCCCTCCCTTCCCCTTCCTTGGCCCTTTCCCCATAGTCTTGTGGTATAGTTGGGTTATAGCCTTCATGCGAAAGCTACAATTTAGCTTCATAGTAGGGCTGAGTACATTGCATACCTTTTCTTCCATTCCTGAGATACTTTGCTAAGAAGAATAAGTTCCAGCTCCATCCATGTAAACATGAAAGAGGTAAAGTCTCCATCTTTCTTTAAGGCTGCATAGTATAGACACATAATTTGCAAATATGTTTTCCATCCTATAAATTGTCTTTACATTCTATTGTTTCCTCTGCTGTGCAGGTGATTTTAGCTTGATGAAGTACAACTTTTGTATTTTTGCTTTTGTGGCTTATGCTTTTGGGCACATTCAAAAAATCACTGCCAAGACCAGAGTCAAGGAGGTTTTCTCCTAGGAGTTTTACAGGTTCAGATTTTACATTTAAGTATTTACTCCATTTTGAATTAATTATTATGAATGGTTGAAGATGGAGGATGGATTCATTCTTTTGCATGTGGATATTGTTTTTCCAACTCCTTTTATCCAAAAGCCTGTCCTTTTCCTGCTGTGTATTTTTGGCACTCTTGTCAAATTCTAATTGACAAGTATGCATAGCCTCATTCCTGGGCCTTTGATTCTGTTTCACGGGCCTGTGTGTCTAGTTTTATGTGAGTACCATACTTACTTGATTACAGTAGCTTTGTAATACATTTTGAAATCAGGAAGTGTGAGACTTCTAGCTTTCTTCTTTCTCAAGATTGCACTGAAGGCTGGTGTGGTGGCTGACGCCTATAATCCTAGAACTCTGGGAGTCCCAAGGCAGGTGGATTGCCTGAGCTCGGGAGTTTGAGACCACCCTGAGCCAGGTTGAGACCCTGTCTCTAAAAATACCCAGGTGTTGTGGTGGGGCCTGTAGTCCCAGCTACTTGGGAGGCTGAGGCAAGAGGATCGCTTGGCCAAGAGTTTGAGGTTGCTGTGAGCTGTGATGCTATGGCACTCTACCAAGGATGACAAAGTGAGACTCTGTCTCAAAAAAAAAAAAAAAAAAAAAAAGATTGCTTTGGCTATTCAAGATCTCCTGAGATTCTATACCGATTTTAGAATTCTTTTTTCCACGTATGTGAAAAAATGCTATTAGAATTTTGACAGGGGTTGCATTGGATCTGTAGTTCACTACTAGGTAATATGGACAATTATTTGGATAATTTTTTATTATCATGTGGTTGGTGCCTTAGACGCTTGAGCCACAGGCGCCAAGCTGACATTTTAATATTAATTCTCTGCTCCACGAACACAAGGCACCTTTCCATTTATTTGTATTATCTTCCATTTCTTTCAGCAAAGTCTCACAGTTTTCAGTGTATAGATGTTTTACCTCCCTGGTTAAACTTTTTATGTTTTTGGTGCTATTGTAAATGGGATTGTTTTCTTTATTTCTCTTCTGGGTGGTTCGTAGTTAGTATACAGAGTGCAACTGATTTTCATATGTTGGTTTTGCATGCTACACCTTTACTGAATTTGCTGCTGTTGTTGACAAACTGAAATTCTAGTATACAGAGTGCAACTGATTTTCATATGTTGGTTTTGCATGCTACACCTTTACTGAATTTGCTGCTGTTGTTGACAAACTGAAATTCTAGATTACCTGTTGTAAATGTCTTTCCCTAGAGCAGCGGTTCTCAACCTGTGGGTTGCGACCCCTTTGGGGGTCTCCTGCATATCAAATATTTATATTACAATTCATAACAGTAGCAAAATTACAGTTATGAAGTAGCAACAAAAATAATTTTATGGTTGGGTGTCACCACAACATGAGGAACTGTATTAATGGGTCGTGGCATTAGGAAGGTTGAGAACCACTGTTCTAGAGTGTCTCATACATAAACTGGAAAAGACAAAAACAGGGAAACAAAGCATCTGTTTAGTTCCAAGCACACATCAGTGTACACACAGGGTATCCCGGTGGCTGCCATACACATACAGGGAAAATGAGAAATTGTAGCTAAATGCACCTTTGTTTACAAAATATTCACTACCAACTTTACAAAACATTTACAAGATATTTTTTTAAATATATGTTGAAATATAAATATAAAAACATTAAAAATGTAAAATATAATATCAAATATAATAAGAATTCATTCTTCCTACAAATAGTGAGTTTTGGGAGACTTTGTATACATATATACATTTTTTTTTAGTCAATCTTCATTATTTGAAGATTCTGTATTTGCAAATTTGCAAATTTGTCTGCTCATGAAAATTTATTCGTGATCCTAAAATCAATACCTGCTGTGCTTTTGCAGTCATCCCTAGACACATGCAGGGTTGTGAGAAACTTGAGTCACTCAATGTGCACATCCCAGCTGAAGTCCAACAAGATGCCACCCACCTTCTTGTCTCAGCTCTCACACTGTAAATGAGTGTCCTTGTGTTTTCTCTTCGTGACCCATTTTTACACTTTGGGTGTTTTTGTTGGTGGCTTTGCTGTTTAAAATAGCCCCCACATGTAGCACTGAAGCACTGTCTCAGCCTCCTAAGAATGAGGATTCTGTGACAGGCCTTATGAACAAAACATCAGTGCTTGGATGGGCTTCGTTCAGGCATGAGTTACAGCAGTGTTGGCTGAGTTCAATGTTAATGAATCAATATGTATTAAGTAAGGTGTCTTTAAACAGAAACACATAAATCAAGGTTGTGTATTGGTCAGTTGATGAAAATGTCACGACTTGAAGGAACCTATCCTATATTTCCCCTAGAAGTAATGGTTTGCTATTCGATAATTCAGTAGTCGCAGAGACATTATTAAAACTAACTACTATGAATACTGAGTGTATGAACACAAACACACACACAGATCTGCACAACTTTTTAGGTCTCATTTTGTATTTCCAACTTTGAGGTAGGTATTATTCTACCCACTTGACAGATGAGGACAATTGAGGACCTGGGAGGCCAAGCAGCTTGCTTATGATCCCACAGATCTAGAAATCAAATCTGGTTTTGCCAGAATTAATCATCCATGCTCTTTCTATAGGATTTTGATATTTACTGATTGAATCAAATCATGTTGAATACCCAAAAGCACCTGCATTTAGGAAGGCTATGTTGAATATTGGGATGAAAATGTGTCAAATGGTTTATGAAGCTAGTATATGATGCCCCATGATCATATCAATGTACACAGCTATGATTTAATAAAAAAAATAAAAATAAAGTAGCTTTTTCTTATTTTCTCTCCTTTCACCTCAGCAAGAGGTACATTCCAGGTGTGATGAGTTCAAGCAAAGATACCTCCAAGGAATATTCTTTAAAACCTACTTTACTGTATTCCCAAGCAAGACAAAACTCATGCTAGCACCTTGGAGAAAGCAAATAAAGTTTAAATATACCCTTTTCATCAAAGAGAGAAATGACTCTTAAATCACTTTAAATATGTATTGCATCCACATTTTTGCCTTTTTAGTGATTTCTTTGTTTTAGTCTGGAAGACAGTTGCTTTTTTAGGGTAGCAAGGCTCTTTTATAATTTTTTTTTAGTTTGAGATTTTAATGTTTCTGCTTGTTCTGTTTTGGGAGCTCAATGACTTCTTTCACCATCTTTTCCATCTTAATCTGTCACCATCACAAGAATGGTCTGTAAGCCTAATTTCCCCACTGGGAAAAAAGCTCTGTCTAAAGATGCTGGATCCATACATTGCCATGAGACATATTAAGGGAAGGGTCATGTGACTCACGAGTCCGCTGTAAACACTCTTCTCTGTTTTCTTAAAATTGACTCAAGCCCCTAACTTCATACTCAGCTGGAAAATTTAATCTCTGCTACGACATTTCTGCAGATTCTAGCATCTTATATTCTCACCGTTACTTCTCCTTCTAATTTCTTGTTAATCTCACCAAGACCTCACACTGGGAATACCAAAGCAGATGTGCATGCCAGCAATTTTTCTTCAATTTGTCTAAGTCCAGAATGCACAGAAGGCATTTATTTGGGTATGTAATTGTCTTAAAGGAAGATCTGAGGTGATGAACGACTTCTACCCTGCACACAACTTGGAAATTGATTTTTAGGCACACGTGACCTTAAAAATCCCTCAGCTGTTTCTTCTTCTAATTTTTTTTTCAATTGACCATTCTTTGTCCCATTTGCTGGATATTTGCCTGTGACTTTTCCCTTTTTCTCTCTTTCTCTTACTTCTCCCAATCCAAATTTTTCAGGGTAAAAATCTGGTCATCTACCTCTTTGTATTACTGTCCTTCCTTAATTAAAGCTTATTATCAAGATGTTTTTCTAAAAATAAGACAGGATTCCCAAAGGAGGGGTTTTATGCCAGCTATATAAAAACAAACAAACAAACAAACAAAAAAAAAAACCACTCTCACTCCTTTCCTATTCAATGGACTTTCCGTGGAAGAGAGACTCTGGATGAGTTTACCAGGGAGTTAAAGAATTGAGACTATACGGGTGAGTCCAAAAACACTACCGTGTGAATAAGAATCGGACTTTGCTTCTTTGTCTTCTTGGGAGCTGATGCCCACTGCAGTTCTCATGCCAATTGCTCACTTTTGTGAGAAGAATGCAGCTCCAGCTCCAGTCTCAAATGCTGTCACTTTCAGACAAAGATGGCCAAGTTCCCTTAGAAACAAGGGGACTGTACAGAAAATGGGAGCCTCCATGTGGATCTGCCCGTTTTTGCCGTGTCTTCTCCCCATTTCCTGAACACACAGGACAGATTCTAGTTGAGAACACCTTCTCCTTCATTCCAAAGAGCAAGATTAACTCTAATAATTTCTAACCTGTATGTGGTGTTTACTGTATGAGTGTTTGAAATCATGTGATTCCATTATTTACTCAATCTTCACCCCCAACCAATGAGACCAAGAAAACCGAGACAGAGAAGTCACTTAACATGGTACAAATGAAGACAGTTTGGCTCCAGCTTGCGTGTTCTCAACTTCCATACTGTTAGGTCTCGTAATGATTTCTTGGATACCAAATGCCCAGGGGCAGCTGAGTTCAGTGTTTGGACCATCAAGGTCGTGGGTTAAATCTTACTGGATCCTTCGAGTGTCAGCCGAAGCACCACTTCCACTGAACTCTGTTCCCCAGCTCCCACATTGGGATAGTTTCTGCAAACATACACTCTCACCTTGCTCTGTGCTGTCTGGTGACCTGCGTTGTGATTGTTAAGTTATTAATTATGCAATTACTTTGTATCTATCTCTTCTGCTAAAATGCAATCTCCAGGAGAACAGGGACATGTCCCTCTCATCCACCATTCTCTTCCCAACATCTAAAGAGTGTGTGATGTATTGTTTGGCTCAACAAGCATTTGCTTTGCTTCAATCATGCCTGCATGATGGAGGGCAAATGTAGAGAAGCATAGTGCTAGCTCCTTCTAGACCAGGACTTCTCAACCTGGACCCTACTGATGTTTCAGGCTCAATTGTTCTTTGTTTGGGGGGCTGTTGTGTACATTGTAGGATGTTCAGCAGAATTCCTGGCCTCTGCCCAGTAGATACCAGGAGCGCGCCCCACCCCAGCTGCGACAACACAAACTTTCCCCCAATATGCATGACCAACGGAATGAACGAAAGAGACGGTAGTGTATGAACAAGATCATTCTAGGGAAACAGAGAATACAGCATTTTCAGGAGCTGAATTTTGCTAGTAACATTGGCTTATTATAAAAATGCACTTTCTCAGGTCAGGTTCTTTGGGAACAAACATAGCAAGAGAAGTTTTATTTAATAATACAGATATCTTATTCAATAACAACAGCTCTCTTCCATCGTGAAGTATATGCTACCAGCACGTGTTATGCTAAGTATATCACATCATTATCATTTAGTTCTTATTACAGCCTTGTGGGTGATGGAGACCAGATAATTAGTAACTTGACTATGATCATGAGACCAGTGAGAGGAGCAGCTGAGATTTGAACACTAGTAAGTCTAACAGGTAGGGAAGTACTTGCCGTCAGCTACCAAGCAATAAGGGTTCTTTTTCTCCCAACATTTCTCTAAATGCCCTAAGCCCTGTTTATATTTATGCAAAACCACCTTGAAGACACAGAGGGGTATCCTTGGGTGTCCCAGTGCCTGGCACTTAGAATATTTGTTGAATGAATAAATGGTTAGAAAGGCCTTCACCATTTCATGGTTATTCAAATAATAAATAAAACAACACAGCTTAACCAAGTCTTTAACCATTTAAGCCTCTGTGGGCTCATACCTTCCACTCTTGCTCTTTAACGCAAAACCTCTTGTCAAAATATTTTTCCTAAGAAAAAACAGTCTTCTCGAGCGGCACCTGTGGCTCAAAGGAGTAGGGGGCCAGCTCCATGTACCAGAGGTGGCGGGTTCAAACCCAGCCCTAGCCCAAAAACTGCAAAAAAAAAAAGAAAAGAAAGAAAAGATAGTCTCTTCTCTATTAAGGCAAATTCATAGTAAAAGTCTCATCTCTTTCTCTCTTTCTTTCGTTCGTTCTTCTTTCATTCTTCCTTTCTTTCCTTTCTTTTTGACAGAGTCTCACTCTGTTGCCCTGGGTGGAATGCCATGGCATCATAGCAACACAGCAACTTCAAACTCTTAGGCTCAAGAGATCCTCCTGCTCCAGCCTCCAAAGTAGCTGGGACTATAGGCAGCCACCACTACACCTGGCTAGTTTTTCTATTTTTAGTAGAAGTGGGGTTTTCCTATTGCTCAGACTTGTCTCGAACTCCTGAGCTCAGGTGAGCCACCCACCTCATCCTCTCAGAGTGCTAGGATTACAGGTGTGAGCCACTGTTCCCAGCCTCCACTTCTTATATAGACATGTATGAGGTCTGACAATTAATTTTGAGAACTTGTCCTAGAAAAAGCGCTACATACCTCATCGCTGAATATCCCAATGGTCACCTTAAGTTACTCCCCTGCGGAAGCTATGCACCCATGCCAGCACCTAGTCCACCCTTCAAAAGAATTTTGAAACACTTTTTCTGGAATGTCCATCAGAGCTGTCATCTTACAATACACAATACAAACACGTAACAATAATGAACGCCACTCAGCAGACACTGCCACATGTTGACGTGAACGCAGCTGTGAGACACTGACACACGAAGGGCAGGAAACCTTACTGAGTTGTTTGCACGGTGCTGTCAGTTTGCAAACTTCATTTTGTTAGGCCCTGTGTATCCCTTCATTTAGTAGGAAGCATGCCCCCATTTTACCAATCGAAAAAAGTGTGGCCATTCTTTCAAGTAGTAGTCCAGAATGTCTCTTAAAGCTTGTTAATAAATGCAGAACTTTTTTAGTAAGCTCCTTGCTATGTCTTTATTGCAGACTATGAAAATGGGATCTGAAGACTTTTACCAACAATTCAGGTTTTCTGACTTAGTTTCCTGTTGGGTTATGGCTGATGGCTCTGAAATTCTCTACCCACCTGACTATTTCTTCAAGACAGTGGGTGTGAGCCAAGAAAATCTATTCAGCCATTTATTACATTCCAAAATGGCATCAGTGAAATATAATGCCCCAAGCTCGGGGCCCAAAATGCAGATCTGAACATTCTGGCATTTCTATTTTAGGAAGTGTCATGGGGTAGATGGCCCTTACAAGGTTTTTGATGGAAATTCTACAAAAGAACAATCAAAATAGCTCTTGCTGTCAGTCTCTCCTACTCCTCCCCTCTAACTCTAGCCTGGAATTGGGAAAGACTTAAGTGGTCTCTGTGAAAACAGTGTCACCAGAAGAAAAGAACTTGTCATCCGAGACTGGCCTTGTGAGATGCAATATGTTCTTTGAGGGACATTCCTCTTGTGATGGAATCAATGTAGACAGGACATGCTCTCTAAAGAGCCTAATACTTCTGAGCCTAATACTTCTCAAAGAGAGAAAGTCACAAAAGAATACAATGATAGTGTCAATTTTTCACTCCCGTGAAGTGAAAACCTGTACTTGAATTCTACGCGAGGATAGTCTTTGGAACTTTCATGGTGTGGCTGAGTATCCTTTGTAGGTTGCAAGAATCTGTGGTGTGTTTTACACATGTTTGAGTACTTATTCCCCTCCTGGACAACAGGGTTGTTGGAGACAGAGGTCCTGGCTTGCTCATTTCACTATCCAAGTTTCACTGAGCGCAGAGCCAGGCAAAAGAGACTTTCTTATAAGGCAGAAGGGAACAAGGTAGGGAGACAGACAGGGTTTGTAGAATTGGCTTGGAGACCTGACTCAGCCCCATCTTCTCTGTCATTCTTTCAACCTTGATGTCAGGGATCCTAATCTCTTACTGTGGCTTGGACTCCTTCGGCAGGCAGATGGAGTCATGGCTATCTTTGCAGAGTAATGATTTTTTTTTTTTTTTTTTAAGTGCATAGAATAACATTGCATTTCAAAGAAACCAATTACATCAAAAAGTAGGTATCAAAGTATTTAATGAAACTAATGTGTGAAATGATGGCAAACAGGCTCCTTTAAAAAATATATTCAATAAAAAGATCCAGGGGCAAGTCTAAAGATGTCATGGTTTTGAAACAGTGATAAGGGCAAATGATAATTTTTGCAGTTTTTTTTTTTTTTTTCTGCCGGGGCTGGGTTTGAACCCTCCACCTCTGGCATATGGGGCCGGTGCCCTACCCCTTTGAGCCACAGGCATCACCCAGGCAAATGATATTTTGAAATATCTGCAACAGTTATGACATGATAGTGATCTTGTTTTCTGTGGTGATGTGGTACCAGTTACACTATTACTGCTGTGGTTTATTTCCTCATTCATAATTGAGGGACATATCAAATTTCAGTTAGAAGCTAGTGAAAATGAAGAAGCATTTGATTTTTCCCCTCTGAGTTCATGGCCTTCCTGAATTCTATTGGCAGATCAGGCTAAAGACCTTTGTTTTCAATATTGATGTGGTACAAGGAGAAGTTCCTTGGCTCCCTTCTTGTCTCTGCCTATATTCTTTCCTTCCACCGCATCTTCTAGTCTCTCGGGTTCAGATGTATTTGTTCTGTGCTAATGACTGCCAAATTTCTACCTCCAAACCTGGGTCTCTTTCCAGAAACTCCCACTGAAGATTGGCTCAGCACAGACATCTTGTTGGCATGTCTCCCACTCTGTTCAGGTTGCTGTAACAAAATGCCACTAACTGGGGGATGTATTAACAACAGAAACTTATTGCACCAAATCCTGGAGACTGGGAAGTCCAAGCTCCAGGTGCTGACATATTTGGTGTCTGGTTAGGGCCCACTTCTGGTTTGTAGATGGCATTTCATTTTCTTGCTGTGTCCTTACGTGGTGGAAGGAACAATGGATCTCTCACAGGTCCCCTTTGTAAGGGCACTGATCCCATTCACCAGAAGACACTGTTATTATCACCAGCCAAAGGCCCCACCTCCTAAAACCTTGCAAGTTAGGATTTCAAGGTATGAGTTGGGGTGGAGGAGACACAAATATTCAGACCAAAGCACTGTCTCAGGCTAAATGTGTCCAAATGAGCTTTTTGCTTCACATCTACCTGATTATAGCCTTGGCCATCTCAGTTAATGGGGCTCCACTTTGCTGGGAGTATGGACAAAAACTTGGAGTCTCCCAGATGCTGCTCTTTCTCTCTCTTACTCACCTCCAACCAACCAATCCACAAGTCCTGTCAGCTCTGCTTTCACAACAGAGCCTGCGTTTCTAGCCACATCTGGGGCTCACCTGCAGTGAGACTGTTATGCCCAGATTGCGAAGTTCCCAACGACCACCAGGGAGCCGATTCCGATGCAAAAGCAAAAGAGCCATTTTATTGCAAGCTTGGGCTCCCGGGGTCTCCGCCACAACAGATCCAAGCCAGGAGCCCCGAGCTCTGTCACAGGGTTATTTTATAGTGTGGCACAGCAAAGTGGGCATATACATTTTAAACAAAGGGACTGCTTCTGGATTGGCTGCCACTGGTCCTGCCATATGGCCCATTCCAGAAAGCAGTTTCTGATTGGAGGCTGATGACTCAAGCTGGAAAACCCGTGACTCACGGTGACTCATCAGTTTTGAACAAAATGGCTGACAAAATGCAAAATGGCTGAGCTCTCAAAATGGCATTAGTCTGGTCCTCTCAAGACCACGCTCACCCCTCACCGAGATGCTGACACTGGCTTCTCAGCTAATCGTTCCTCTCCTTCTTTGCCTCCCTAAGGTCTGTTCTCAGCAAGGCAGCCAGGGTAATTTTTTAAAAACAAAAGTGATGCAATCTTTGTAGCTCATCTGTTCAAAAGTGCCAAAACCTTTCCATTTCGCCAAGAGTAAAATCCCCTTTCTGACCATGGACTAAGAGATTCACACCCCCATTAGCACTACAACGACATCACTCCATCAGCTACAGTCACTTGGCCTCCTGTGCTTTTTTCAAATCCACAAAGCCAGCTCCCACCCCAGGGCCCTTACACCTGTTGCTACTGCTGCTGTTCTACAGAAACATTCATTCTAATAACCACATGACTACTTTTTTTTTTCTTTTCTTTCTTTTTTTTGAGACAGAGCCTCACTATGTTACCCTGGGTCAAGTGCCATGGCATCATAGCTCACAGCAACCTCAAACTCTTGGGCACAAGTGATCCTTTTGCCTCAGTTTTTCTATTTTAGGTAGAGATGAGGTTATGCTCTTGCTCAGGCTGGTCTTGAACTCCTGAGCTCAAGCAATCTACCCACTTTGGACTGTCAAAGTGCTAGGACTACAGGTGTGAGCCACCGTGTGTGGCAATGTGACTTCTTCATGTTCTTCAAATTTCTGGTCAAATATAATCTTATGGGTGTAGCTTTTCATAACTAACCTATGTAAAATAACAATTCCACCCCCCATCTCGGCACTTATCATTCCTCCATTCCTGCTTATTTTCCTCTATAGCACACATCACTGTTAGACATGTTAAATATTTACTTCTTTTGTTTCTTTATGGTCCATCTCCCTGGGCTGGAATGTAAGTGTTATGATAGCAGAGACTTTGCCTGGATTGTAGGCTGATGTATTGCTAACACCTAGAGTTTGGCACTCAGTATTTGTTGAGGGAATGAATGAATGAATGAATGAAATGGTTAGCTACTTATAAAACTGCTTCCTTACTTCAAAGAGAGCATAGAAGCTACTGCTATTATTAACATGATAGAACTTTGAAATTGGATGAGTCATCCCATGTTTATGCACAAACCAATATGGCCCATCTCATGACCTGCTGCTGAATCAGCCAAGGAGGTGACAATGGCAACAAAGTGAACCTTCACTGGCCTTCTTCCTCGCACACTGAAGGCATGTTCTTTTTCACCTGGGCAGGTAGACAAGGTGCTATTCTTAATTGCTAACAATAGTACTTTCCTTTTTAGTGGGCTTTCAGATGTGTTGCTTTTTCCTACACATTACATTTAATACTCTTCCCTATTGCCTCAGAAAAAGTTGCTTATTCACTCAGTATTTGTATTAGATTTTATTCATGCTGTGAGCATAGCACTTTAAGTTGGATATATGCTTATCTACCTCTTCTGCTGGTCTGTGAATTTCTAGAAGGAAAGAATGTTTGTATGTATTTTCGGGGCTGAGCATAGTACCTGGGAAATAGTAAATACTGATCAGTTGATTGTTCATAGTACTATTCTCTAATGTTTATTGAGTTTTCTTTTGGCTATATTAAAGTGGAGATTATTATTAGTAGCCTTTTTCAAGGTTGCTGTGGGAACTGTAGGAGTTAATATAAGTCAGCCCTTGGGAACATATCAGGCGCAGCCCAAGCATCAGCAGGTGTTAGTCATTGTCCCTTTTGTCGATGATGTTGTCATTTGAACATCTATTTAATGAACTAAAGTGCTTCCCTGAAAACAATTATGTGAGATGCTAAACCAGCCGTAATCATGATAACACTTAACAGTTATTGAGCAGCTAATAAATGCCAAGGTTGTGGCTCTTTAAAAAAATGTGTTATCTAATTTTCACAGCAACCACATGAGTTAGACATAGTTCCCCATGGAGAGAAGGGGGAAAAGGCTCAGAGAGGTTAAGTGACCTGCCAAAGGTCACACAGCAAAGAGTGGCAAGCTGGGATTTGAAGCTGAGCCAATCTGACTGCAGGGTCTTAACACTATCTTGTGGTAGTTGGCACTGTCTTCATTCTAAGAAAGAAAGAAAAGTGAAATGGGGAGGTTTGGTTAAATGGGCAAGGCCCGAAGCTTGCAAAGTATCAGAGCTGAGATTTGAGACAGAAACATTTGCTCTCAGTCAGTGGGCTAGGGGTGCTGGCTGGGGTCTGGAACATGTACTTCCCAAACAGAGATGCAGAGAACAGTCAGGCGTCCAGCAGATCCCTTGATGCTGAGTTAATTTAGTGCCGTTAAATAAGTCTGAAATCTGAGTGCACACTGAATAAAGCCAGGCAAGTCCCCCCATTCTAATGGGACATTAAATAGCTTACTCACACGATGAATTATTTAACTACAGACTAGTAAGTGCTGAAAGGTACAGAGGCTCGGACAGTCCATGGCAGGAAGTGCTGACCGAGTCTGGGTCTGAGGAAACCACAGCAACGAAGACACAGGGCTTGCAGTGGGGGGTTATGGTGGCTTGCACAGACCTCACTCCAGTGGAGGCTGAAGAAGCAGCAGAGGAGCTCCATGCATGGGAGACAGGTTTCGGAGAATTAAACGATCTCTCGCATTTCCTCTCAATCATGTGATGTGATTATTGGCAAATGTCATACTCACCTTTCTGCAGGGACAGATGTGTGCAAAGAAAGGTGGGCAGGGTTAATATTTTTCTTCTGGCTTATGAGTTTCATTGATTTTTCTAGAAGGAAAAGCTTTCTCTTTGACCTTGTCCCCACGAGGGGGTTGGCTTGAAACAAGGAATCTGGCAGCTGCTTGGAGGGGATGACCCTGGCCCGATGCCTTCAGTGAAGTCAGGAGGCAGCCGGACAGGAGGGTGATGGTAGAGACAGCTCTGCGTTCTGGACACCTGAAACTCTGATGTGCCTTCTTCCCCTACCTCCAGCCTGACACTAAATGCTGTCAGTTTAACTCTTAAACCTCTCTCCAAGCTGCTTGCTTCTCCCAGCCCTATTGATACCACCCCAACCCCAGCTACTACCATCTTTCTCTGAAACCGACTTCTTGACTCACCCTTTCACCTCAACTCTTCCTTCTTTCTGGTATCTTTTCACCTAGGCAAATGATAACTGTCCTAATATGTAAATAAGATTGTTGTTACTTCCATCTTCTTGCAATCCTTCAGTCACTCCCCATTGCACTTGGGAAAAACAAAAAATCCTTCTCAAGAGCCAGGCACGGTGGCATGTGCCATTTGTGCCAGCTTCTTAGAAGGTTGAGGTGCAAGGATCCTTTGAGCCCAGGAGTATGAGGCCAGCCTGGGCAACATAACAAGATCCTATTTCTAAATTTTTTTTTTTTTTTTTAAGATAAAACATTAAGTGACCTAGCCTGACTTAAAAGACATGTAAGGATCTTTACATGGCAGGAAAATCAGCAAAAATCCTTCTTGCACAGGAACAACTTAGAGAGATAAATGGATAAAGGAAATATGGCATAAACATGCAATGGGAAATTATCGCCTTAGAGAGGAAGGAAATTCTGTAATATGTAACCGTATAGATTACGGAAGACAGGAGGCTAAGTGAAGTAGTCCAGTCACAAAAAGAAAAACACTGTATGACTGCACTTATATGAGGTATCTAACGTAGTCAAACTCATAGAATAAGGAAGAAAAGTAGTGTTTGCCAGGGACAAGGGGGAGGAGGAGGTGGGGAGTTGCTGTTCAACAGACATGGAGTCTCAATTATGCTAGATCAGTGTTTTTCAACCCTTTAAAAAAATCTCAGGCCACTTTGAACTTATAGTTAAACTTCTGTGGCACACTTAAATTATGTTGATTTTAAAAAAGCCATAAAACACCGTGCTTTGAACTTCTTTCAAAAATAATTGAATTAATGATCTTTATAATTTTCACAGTATCCTAGAGTGCTGTGGCACACTGGTTAAAAATCACCATGCTAGGGTGGTGCCTGTGGCTCAAGGAGTAGGGCGCTGGCCCCATATACTAGAGGTGGTGGGTTCAAACCTAACCCCAGCCAAAAACTGCAAAAAAAAAAAAAAAAAATCACTGTGCTGGAAAAATGTCTGAAGATCCACTGTACAACATTATACCTTCCTATTGTCAACAAGAATGTGTTGACTTAAAAATGTATGCTTAGGACCATGTAAAGAGTATAGATCTCCTATTAGGTGTTCTTACCAAAATGAAATAGAATAAAAAGAAATAATCCAAGTCTTAGCACTCGAAATTGAAATTCAATGAATAATCAAAATTTTGTATGCCTCAGTTCATCTAAGAAATGGGCATTTACTAATTTATTCCACCAATGAGGTAAGCTACATGTACATTCATCAATGCTGGGAAGGCGTTATTGATTTGATAATTTGATAATTAATGTTTTCTGTATTTTGAGATTATTTGATAAGTTTAATTAAAATGTACATAATTTGTGGCACAATGGAATAATTTTAACATCAGAATTAGCTTTTTTATATTAAAAACATTCTTTGCAATTATGAATTGGGCTGCAATAAACATTCTGGTACAGATGTCTTTGTTATATTGTGACTTTTGGTCTTCTGGGTATACAATTCAACAAGAAGCAATCCAATTATAAAATGGGCATATGGCTTGATTAGATATTTCTTCAAAGAAGATACACAAATGGCTAATAAGTACATGAAAAACTTATCATGACTAGTCATTAGGAAAATGCATGCCAAAATCACAGTAAGATGCTCAGTCCTACCACTAGCATAGCTATTATTAAAACAAAAATAGAGCAAATAACATGGATTGGTCAAGATTATGAAGAAATCGAACCCTTTGTGTGTTTCTGATAGAAATGAGAAATGGCACAATCAATATAGAAAATGATATGGCAATTGCTCAAAAATTGAACATAGAATTTCTGAACCAGAAATTCTACTTCTGGGTCTATACTCCATGGAACTGAAAGCAGGGACTTGAAAATATATTTTTATACCTAGATTCATAGCAGCGTTACTTACAATTGCCAAAAGTTAGAAGCAGCACATGTCTATTTATAGATTGAATAAATAAACAATATGTGGTATATATACACAATGGAGTATTATTCAGACTTAAAAAGGAATGAAATTCTGACACATAGGGGAACCTTAAAAGACATTATTCTACGTGAAATAAGCCAGATACAAAGGACATATTTTGTATCTGGAACAAATTCATAGAGGGAGAAAGTAGGACCGTTTCCAGGGGCTGTGCGTACAAGGGAATGCGGAGTTAATGTTTAATGGGCATAGAGTTTTTAATATCAGGATAAAAAAATGTTCTTGAGACAGATAGTGGTGATTTAGACACAATAATGTAAATGTATTTAATGCCATTAAACACTAACAATGTAAAATGTTTAAACAACATAAAGGTAGTTTTCACTTCAACAAAATAAAAGAATCATCAAACATCATATCATCAAACTTACCTTTACTCTAATATCACAACACCTATTGTCTGTGTGTGACAACATCCTTAGAGTCTCCTGAGAGAAACGTCTTCACAATTGCAGAGAAACTTTAACTAGACAATAAATAACAGAGGACGCGTGGGGAAGGCTGAGCAGACCAGGCCAGGGGTCCTGCTCAGCTCAGCTTCTCAGACTCCAGCTTACAAGCCCACTTTTTTGGCTTAAGTCTAGGCAAACACCCTCCTCAAGGTTCTTTCAGGCCCCAGTCTTGCTCCTGGTTACCATGTCTGTCTCTTCTAAGACGAGTGAGCTTTCAGAATGAAAATTTAAAAAACATTTTAATCTTCTCATGGTTCTCGGTGCTGCCAGGCTATGTCTTACTGCTGGGCTCTTGCTGGCAGCCCCACTGGCAGTGCACCTGCCTGTCCAGGCCTGCAGAGGGGACAGCTTCTCTTCTTTCATACTTAACCTTTCCTATGAATGTTTTTGTGCTGAACCCTTTCTTCACTCAGAGAAATGATGAGTATCCCTTTGTGCTTTCACTGGACCCCATATTTTCTTCCATTGGAGATATTTATAGCATTTATTTAGTCTAAAGGAGTCTGGGACATCTACAAGAGACGGACCAATTTCTCTATGCTTCTTAGTACCTATAACCAGTGTCCCATGGACAAATAATTGATGCACTCTTATCTGATCATTTGGCTGGGTCTGCTATTTATTAGTTTTGTGGTCCTGTATAAAACCTTGAATCCCTGAGCTGAAGTTTTCTAATCCAATAAAACAATAGTTGCTGGGAGAAACCAGCAATCACTTCCCAGGATGGTTTTGAATTTTGTTGTTTCATTTATGGATATTCAATAAATATTTAATACAGCTCACCTTGTACAGGGGAGGCTAAATGTGTGGGTGTTTTGTGTTCTAAAATTTAAAAAAATTAATTTTTCCCTCTTCCACATTATTTGTGTTTTTTTACTGAATGTGAAAGAAATATACTTTCCCTTGTTCAAACTGTTAGGACTTTAGTTATCTAAGGTGTTAATTCTAAATATTAATATGAAAATAATTGTTTCTGATATAACTTCCAGATGTCATCAGATTAAGTAGAAAAGATGAGTTGATTCATCCTGGCATTTTGTAAAAGAAGAACACATTTTGTTTTAAAATCCCGGCAAATTATCCTAGTTTCCTTAAACCTGCTTTTGTCTTGGAGGTTATGGGACTTCTATCACATTGACTTGCTACCTAAGCAATCAATACCCATCATTACTTGGAACTTCTACTGTATATGGTTATAAAACATTCTTGGTTTGGCCACCTTGTGCATTGAAGTGGTTTCTGAATCTGATAAGATCCACCTCTCCTCAAAAAAATCTTCAGTAGGGAGCTACACATGTACCATCTAGGTCCACTTGGATCTTTAGGCTCTCAATGTCATTACCCCCAGAGATGATCATCTGAAAGAATGGAAGGGGATTTCCCACTTGCACATGTGCATGGTGTGTGCATGTGTGTGTGCATGTGTGTGTATGCATGGTGTGTGTGCCTGTGTGTGTGCATAGTGTGTGTGCATGTGTGTGTGCATGGTGTGTGCCTGTGTGTGTGCACGTGGTGTGTGTGCATGTGTGTGTATGTGTGTGTGCATGTGTGTGCATGGTGTGTGTATGCATGTGTGTGTGTGCATGGTGTGTGTGCCTATGTGTGCGTGGTGTGTGCATGTGTGTGTATGTATGTGTGCATGTGTGTGTGCATGGTGTGTGTGCGCATGTGTGTGTGCATGTGTGTGCGTGCCCATCTAGCAACAATCTTCTCCAGCTATTACTTATTCAAATGCTATAAATACATTTATGAAGGTTGAATGAAATTTATCACTAGGAAACTTTCTAGTTACAAGATTTATAGCCCTGGCAGTATTGAGTAGGAATAAAATGCTCATGGATAGGCAAGAGACTTGAACAGAAACTTCTCTGAAGAAGACAGGTGCACGGCCTACAAACACGTGAAAAAGTGCTCATCATCCTTAATCATCAGAGAAATGCAAATCTAAACCACTTTGAGATATCATCTAACTCCAGTAAGATTTGCCCACATCACAAAATCCCAAAACTACAGATGTTGGCGTGGATGTGGAGAAAAGGGAACACTTCTACACTGCTGATGGGAATGCAAGGTAATATGACCTTTTTGGAAAGAAGTTTGGAGAATACTCAAGGAACTAAAAGTAGACCTACCATTAGATCCTGCAATTCCTCTACTAGGTGTATACCCAGATGATCAAAAATTATTTTACAACAAAGACGTTAGTACCAGAATGTTTATTGCAGCCCAATTCATAATATCCAAGACATGGAAACAGCGCAAGTGCCCATTGACCCATGAATGGATTAAAAAATTGTGGTATACATACACTAAGGAATACTATGCAGCCATAAAAAAGATGGAGACCTCACATCTTTTATGTTTACCTGGGTGGAGTTGGAACATATTCTTCTTAGTAAAGCATCTCAAGAATGGAAAAAAAAAGTATCCAATGTACTCAATACTACTATGAAGATATATAATCACCTACACACTCATATGAATGGCAAAACGTAACTACAGTCCAGAAAGTAGAAGGGAAGAGGAGAGAGAGGGGAGGAGGGATATGGAAGGAGGGAAGGTATTTGGGGGACCTCACCTAATGTGCATGATGCAACGGTACATTTCAAAACTATTAAGAAATGAGTATAATTGTGATGGATGTGCTATTTAGTTCAATGTAAGCATTTCATATTGTATATTGAAGCAGTGCCCTGAACCCCATAAATGCATCGATGTACAAAGTTATGATTTAATACAAAATAATTTAAAGAAAAGGATGCTCATGGAAAATAGTCAAACCATGGTCACATTACACCAAGTACAAGCACCAGCCCAGGTTATGCTAAAAGACCAAACCTACTTATAAAATATTTCATTTATTGACTTCCTCATCAAAAATTCTTTCTTCTGGGTATTATTAAGAATCACAATTTCTCCATTTCCCCTTACTAATAAAATGCCATCGTGTGGCAGCAGATACTGTACCACATATGTGGCACTTGACTGACATTGAAAGCACTCCTCTACACTAGATTTCTGCTCCATCCAGCCAATAAAGCAAAGGTTTTGAAGACCAGAAGTCTTAGCACCACACTTCCTGCCCAGCACCATGGTCAACTATTCTTATCAAAATGCATAAATAGGATTTTTTATTAAAGGCATTTCTAGATCCCATAGCAGATGGAAGGAAGCCAGAGAAGCCAATTTAATGAATATCCTGAAGGTTTAACAAAAAATGCTCTAGCAGTGCTTTTCAGAAGCAAAAGTTCAACAATTGGTACAAGGACTTGGACAAACCATACTGAGGAAATCAGAGGAATTGAGGAAAATCTCTTGTCATCATGCAGTTTATCTGATTTTTCCTGACTTAAACCACTTGCGGGGAAAAGGGCACAAATTACATTTTGTGTGAACCGTGTCTTTCCCCCTTCTCTCAATTCTGGTTCATCATCTGGATAATTTTGCCTGTGCTTTAATTACCTGTGCAGAGAGGGCCTCCCTAACTTCCGGGGTATGTTAAGGTCCCCTGACACAGTTCATAATCATAACAACAGAGGAGAGTTTAAAATCCGCAGAGGAAACGATTGCTGTGTTCTCAGTGGCCTCCAGGGCCTGGCACACAGTAGGCAGTCCAACATTCACTTAATAAAGAAATAAATAAGCAGTGTGGACACACAAGTATCTCACTCTCCAGACCACAGCGTGAGTCTTGTGAGGACAGAGGCAGCATCGTCCCCTTAGCATCACATGGCAGAGCTTCATGAACATTACTCAACGTGCTTCTCCTTTTGAGTCTTCAAACTCATCATTTTCCACCAACCACTTGGTGTGTAGAAACAACTTAAGTTCCTATAATCAGGGGTGGGTCCAGACTGTTACAGTGTTGTATTTCTCACCGTGGCTTCTCCTTTTGACAATAATGTGGAATCTGCAAGACTTCCTAGATTCTAATAGGCTATAAATTTTAAACCCAGTAAATGGATATGATTATAGCACTGAAATGAAAAGGTCTTTCCATATAGTTAATCATATCTTTCTCACCTGTTGGAAATGCTTTCTTCCAGAGATTTGGCTTTTTAAACAATGTAATATCTTTAGTACTCTGTTTAAATTACATCTTTAGTACTCTGTTTAAATCAGGGGTTTTTCAACCTTGGCGTTACTGATATTTTAAGTCAGATAACTTTTTCTTTTTTTTTTTTTCTTTTGCTAGGATAGTTGTCTTCTACATTGCAAGATGTTTAACACCATCTCTGGCCTCTATGTGAGGATACAGGGGCCCTCACAACTCAAATTGTGGTAAGCAATGTCAAATGTCCCCTGGGGAGCCGAATCACCCCCGTTAAGAAGTATTACTTCAAGTCTGAATGATGCACAGTAGTTTTCCATATTTAAGGTTGACTTCTAAAGAAACTAATTCCAAAATAGATGTTTAAAGGAACTTTTTTTCTTCCAGATAGAATTTGCCTTTCTTTATTGCAACTAAATACATGGGCTTAACAATGATTGCAGAAATTTAACATGGAAACATTCTCCAGGATGCAGCTCTGGTCTTTGTTACATAATATCGCTCTGAACATTTTCTCTATTCCCTGTCCTTTAAGACTTCTGTACATTTTGAAGGAAAGGTCCCATTCTTTTGAATACAGTGCACCTCCGGTGATTTTTCATTGCTTCCCAGGAAAGCTGTAAGAGTTTCTGAAGTTATTTTTGGGCCAAATAACTCTTAAAGGCATCCTTCATCTGTCTCCATCTTTCACATTCATCACTGATTTCCGAATTCTTTTTACATGAGCTCCATTCTATTAGAATTTAGATGAACAAGGACAGAGTTTCACGGCAAAGGTAAGGGAAAGTTAAAAGGCTGTCATTTAAATTGCCTTCCTTTACCTGCTGCCCGAGAAAAAGTCTCCTTTTCTTCTTCCTATTTATTTATTTATTTATTTATTTTGGTACACGTAGCTATTATATCCCATTTACATGGACTGACATAACAGAACGCAGAGATCCCAGAATAGAGTGAGAGCCAGTTTTTTACAATGCCTTGGAATAATTCTCATAATATCCTAGAGCATGGCATTTATTGATGTATTTGAGGTCTGGGGTGACAGGAACCAGATAGAGATGCTTGCCTTTCAGACTTCGCCAACTTGATTTCTTGACCTAAAGGAAATGCCTAAGAAGATATTACCCTGGTAGTAGCCATACAAGGTGCAGGGTTCTATTATCCAACCTATGTTCCAAAGGGCTTCCCTCTGCTCCTCAGCATAACAGCAGAAGAGGGCAGCGCATCATGAAGTGCCCCGGCTGGTGCCTTTGGCCGTTCAGAGCTTTGGGCAGGGTGACCACCACAAAGCAAGCTGTATGTATGGTTTCTGGAGTCAGTCCAAGCCTCCAGGGCTAGCTGGCTTCTGTTCCAGCCTGACCAGGGCTCAGCAGCTGAGAAACAGAGGGTCAATCTGCTAAGTCTTGTTTTTCCGTCATGACAGTGGGGAGATATTGTCGCAGGGAACATAAATGGACACCAAGAACTCCCTTCTCAAGATATCTCTAGCAGTTTCTGCCAGTTGCATTTATTTGGCAAATAAAGAGCCCTGGAGAAAAGATGTTGCTGCTGTCGGATGGGAGGATCAGAGCTACTCTCACAGATCATCCAGAGAAATCTCTCATTTTGTGGGTGAGATCAAGAGCAGTATTTGAGTGCTTTGGCTAAGTCTATGTGACTGAACTGTTGGCAGAACCTAGAGAGTTTGACTCCCTAAATGAACAAAAAAGGATTTGTAGCACACACCGCCTATGGTGTAGTGTAACTTTGGATGATGTTGGGCAGAGGATGTCTCAGTCAGCTTGAGCTGCATAAAAAACAAACAAACAAAACATAAACCCCCAAACCCATAGACCAGGTGGATTAAATAACTGAAACTTATTTCACACAGTTCCAGAAAGTGGAAGTCCAAAATCAAGATGCCAGCTGGTGGCTGGGCAGGGTTCTTTCCCCGGGATATGGACACTGCCTTTGTCTCGTGCCCTCATGAAGGTGGAGGGAGAGAGGAAGCAAGCTCCCGGGTAGCATCTGATAAGGGCACAAACCCCACCACAGGGGCTCTCCTCTCCTGATCTCCTCTAAACCTAATTGCTTACCAGAGGTTCCATCTGCAAACATCAGCACTCCAGGAGGCAGAGCTTCTAGACGTGAATTGGGAGGAAACACAATTCAGGCTATACCAAGGAGAGAGGAACAGTTTGTGGGCATGAGCCATTTTGGACATCGGAGAAGGCTCTATGGATTATCACAAAGTGGTATGAAAATTCTAGTTGGGTCGGGGCTGCCGAGGGGCAGGGTATCAGGCACGTAGCTTGACAAAGTGCAGGCAGAATTCATAATCTGATTTTGAACCTGTCAGAACCCACTGCTCTACCCTTCAGGGAATGCCATAGGTCTGAGCAGCTGATGTCCGTTTATGCTCGTCCCTGGCTGTGGTCACAGCCGTATAGTGGTGTTCAAATTAGCATGTCTCTTCTTTCTCTAGCCTGCTCTGTCTCCCAATATTGACCTTTTTTCCTTTTTTAAATTTCAGATTATTATGAGGGTACAAATGTTTAGGTTACTTTGTTTTCAATTCTAAAGTAAAGCTCAAGTTGTAGTTGAGCCCGTCACCCAGGGGGCTGCTGAACACCCTCACATTGTACACACTAGTGAGATCCTGCCAGTCACCCTCCCTCCTCCCCTGTCCCTTCTCCTTCCCATCCCTCCCCCTTGCTAGACCATACTTGTGTTTTTTTCTGTCATATGGGCATGAAGCTGTGTGTAGATTGGTTTCGTATTAGTATTGAGCACACCGGATACTTTCTCTCCCATTCTTGAGACACTTTACTAAGAAGAATGTGTTTCAACATCATCCAGGTAAACACAAAAGATGTGATATTATTTTTAATTAAAACAAACACTGGCTTCTTATTAATATGACAATATCTCTATCTTATTCTAATCACCTTGCTTTCAACCTCATGTATACAGGGAAGGCTTTCTTCTGAGACTTGTGCAGGATTATCTCTGGAGGACAGCAACCAGGGCCCTGCCCACTGGGAGATGTGCCAATCGCGAAGTAACACAATGAGGTAGCTGGTGGCTGCAGCACAATTAGCATCAGCCAGAAATTCCCCTCGGCTCCTCCTCTCCCTTTAATCTTTCTGTAGCTCTTGCAGCCATCACTTTTGGGCATCTTTGCTCTTTTTCTGCTCTACTTTTTTTTTTGTAATACACTGCAATTGATGTTAGAATACTCTTATTTTCATCATTTGAAACTGTCCAAGCCTTCATCTCTGGATTCAGGATGGTGTTTGGAAGAAAAATAATGGCTTCCCAAGTCGTGGTTGTCGTCTGATACAGACATCCATCGGCACAGGCCAGGGCCTTGTAAGATCACTCCCCAAACCACTTGGCCTTCTCTGTAGACAGTAGCACTGATAAGCACCAACCAGGCTGTGCTTTTCCAGTTATTTTTAGCTTTTGTTATCATTTATAATTCAGATAACTTAGGGACTAGTTTATTCTGCTAGACCATGAGAATTAGGAAAAAAAAAATTGTCATTGGTTTTAAGTTGTCTTGACTCTAATTCTATGTACTTTACTATAAACACTGGCTTACCAATTTGTTCTTTTTGTGTCTCTGTTAAGGTCTATTCAGTGACTCACCATGAAATCCCCTAAAAATAGACCAATTTTGGCTTCTTTGCTGTTTCCGTTTTTAGGCAAATAACCACCTAGGTCACTGCAAGCCTCTCCTAATTATACTCGAGAGCATCTGCCCTTCAGTCAGGCCCGGTTCTTCCCAGTTTGGAAATTGACCACTCTCATTTCTAGCTGAATCTCTTGCTTGGCAAAAGTCAGCTGATGTGAAGCGTCATTGCAATTAGAGATTGCCTGTGATTGAATTCTTCCTCGTGCGGCCTAAATAATTGTTAAAATGAGACTAAACTTCCAACCAGCAAAGAGCCAAGACGGAAGGTTAGATAGGAAAGCAGACAGGACGCTGTCTGGAAAGTGATTAACATGCACTCTGCTGAGTGACAGACTGAGAACAACATGAAGAAAATAACATTAAATCATTTTTAAAGTAAGGAAATAACAGCCGTGGAGATGGCAGCATCCTCATGGACTGAGTGTCCATCCTACGCCAGGCACCGGGCTAGCTCTGGGAATAAAGCTCTGAGGAAACAAAAAACTAAAACAAAAAGAGTCCCAAAGAGGAGAGGATACTTTCCACTGTCCGGTATTTGTGGCATGTTTTTAGTGCTAACTGCAGTACTTGTGTTGGAACTGACCCTAGAGAGGCAAAGGCACAGTGGGAAAGTGGAGAAAAGCCCAGGCTGCTTGATTTCAAGCTCTGCCCCTTGGTACATGTGAATTTTGCAGCCTCGTTTTCTACATCTGCTAAATAAGGATGTTAACCGTGCTTTGTTAAACAATTAATCTTAATTAAACTAATTAATACAGACATTTTAAATAATGGCTGGTATATAGTAAGCACTAAATAAAATCAAGTAAAATCTAATCCAGGGAGACACTGTGATGGAAATGATCCTGAAGCAATATGCTCAACAGGAAGATTTTCATGCTTGATTAGTAATGCCTGCAGTGAGTAGAAGCATGGAGATTGGCACCGTGCGCTCTGCTTATGTGCACATCTTCTCTGCTTTGTCCCTTACTTTCCAAATGAAGCCAAGACACAGAAAAATTAAGACATATCTAAGATGACAATTAGGAACAAAACTAGAATCATAATTTGTACCTCTATGCACATTTCTTAGCACTATTGTATCACTTATTATCTGCAGAGAAATGATTTTCCAATAAGGCTATCCAAATACAGTAGAACCTCCGTAAGCTGATCACCCCAGAGAATGTAATAAAGTGCTCCGCACAAGGAACTAGGCCTAATAGTCCAGTCTGTGAAAATTACATCAACTTAAGGAAGTGGTCAATTGATGCTCAGCTGTGGAAAACTAGCCCATGGTACACAGCTATGATTTAAAAGAAAAAAAAGAAAAAGAGAAAATCCCTTCAAAATATCTGTAAGACAGCAACATCCAGGGAAACTAAATAGAGAATAGTTCATCTGATTTGCTGGGTTCATGCATTTTAGAGATGAGTTCAAGAATTTAACCATTGATAGAGTTCTTTGCCATTAGCACTGTTTTTTACTTTAACCGTGATTTTAAAAAGTAACTGTTTAAATTCAACCTAAAGTCATTTTCATGCATTTTTCAATGATACCATGAAATGTTCCTCAAACAATATGCATAACAATTTCTGTACTCATAACGATTAGTAGGTTCAAATATTTAGGTTTATGTGAATTGGCAGTCCTGAAACTACATTTTTTTTTTCAAATTACAAGATATTTAGCAATAGATTTAAGTGGGAAATTAAAAGAACCTATTTAACCTAGTCATTAGATCTTTATCCATTCCTACGTTCACAAAAGAAGTTGTTCCTTCTTTCTATAGTTAGAGAAATTAAAGATACAGAAAAGTCAATTTTTTGTGGAATGAACTGCAAAACCCAGAAGTAGCCCCCATCTAGTTTCTCTACTATGGAGGCCCTTATAAGCTATTCCACATTCTGCTGTAGGCAGAGAACTCAGGAAATCCATGGATGCGCATCTCTAAGGCAGGAGTAAAATCATGCAATATGGTGTTGTCAATATGTGGAACTCAAGATTGCTCGGCTGTGATGTGATAACGGAGTGGATACTGTCAGGTAGGGATTGTTATTAGATTCACATTAACAAGAGGTGCTACTGTATATAAAAGACAAATGTTTGTGCTCGCCACCTTTTAATGTACATTACATAAACAATTTCTAATTCAACTTGTTCATATGTTGTTTAGGATATTGCATCCTCATTTATAAGTGACATATGTTTGTAATTTCTCCTTTATAATAATATATTTTTCCAATTTTAATATCAGGTGTACCCAGATCAAGCAGAATGATTTTGAAGTATTTCTTCTTTTTCTATTGTCTATAAGATTTGGCATGATCTGTTTTTTGAAATTATCTTTTACTTTTATTTATAAATATTAGTTGTCTGTTTTTTGACACTTAAAAAAAATAATAAGTTAACTGATGACTCCATACTGAATCTCAGAGTCAAAGCATTCTGAAATAGATATACTCTTATTTGACAATGTGAATGTTACTTTCTTTGCATTATTATTGCTTAATATTTTGATGTAGCAATTGTCTGATTTATTTTCTGAATGTATTTATGTTCGTTCATTCTTTACGAGGTTTTTGTTTCTAGTCCTTTTCTTAAACATTGTTATTGTTATTAAATTTTAAGCCTCTTTAATTTTGTGAAGGCAAAAAATGGAAACCTAATAAACACATGTGTATGTAAAAATAAAAAATAAAATAATAAAAAAAAAAGGTGGTGAGCAGCAATCCCAGATCTGAGACACGTGGGATATATGAACTCAGTTAATAACTATTACGTGCTGAACACATGCACACACTCACTAATAATGTGATGTTCTGTGTCATGACAATAATTCTACATAAAATAAAATCTTACTAAGTGGCAAGGAACATGAGAATTTCAATGATTAGGCTGAACAAACAAGAATAGACTGTCAGAGAGATTCTTTGCAGCTCACAACCTCCAGAAAGGTATAGGTGTAAGCACTCAGACAATAACAGCACAACCCCCACACCATGCAGAGCTGTTGTTGCTGTTTTTGTCTTTCTGACATACAGTCCCTTCCCAAACATCCTCTCCAGTTGACTTTAGGGGAGTTGTCTTTCCCTGAATTATGTGTAGTTCTTTTTTTTTTTTTATTATTATAGATAAAAATATGCACCATAGATGTGGCCCAACCCATCACCCTCCCTCCACCCAAGCCTCCCCCCTGCCTTCCCCTTCCTTGGTCCTTTCCTCATAGTCTTGTGGTATAGTTGGGTTATAGCCTTCATGTGAAAGCTATAGTTTACCTTCATAGTAGGGCTGAGTAAAGACGGCATTTAATTTTCTGATTAGGGTCCCTGGGTTGATCTGGGTACCAGGGTCCCTGGGTCCAAAAATACAGTAAAGAATTCCAGAAGGGAAACTGGTTGGAAGAAAAGATAATGAAGTTTAGACAAGTTGAATTTTAAAAGTTCATTGTAAAACCAGAGGTGGTCCAAAAGGTAGGAGAAAATGAAACTGAATCTCAAGAGCAAAGTTTGAGTTTGAGTTACAAGGAGTGGTATCAGCATATAAAAGATGTGATGTCTTAATTTGTTCAGATTGTCCCAGTGATTCATGTTGTGAAATTTTGCCATATGACATATTTCCAACAGTCCTGGCAAATTTTGAACAACTGGCTCTCCAAGGGCAGACAGGGAGGCTCTGATTTGTGACATTTGCCAAATGTTGTGATGTAATTACACCCACTATGGCAGATTTTAAGCCACCAAACACATCCAAAACGTGAGGTTGGGAAACATTATTCAGAGGTGGTACGCTATAGGCTCTCACCAGCCAGGGGGACTTGGTTACACCACACCATTGCAGAACCCTTGTGTTCTTCAGAAATTCACTTAGAATATCCACAGGGTCACTCCCTAATGAGTCCTCGCTCTAGTAAAACAATAATTCCATCCTAGCTATAAACCCAATGTAATAAAAAAGTCAAGCCCAATATATTCAGATAAAGTAATTCTTTCCCAAACAGCCCCTCTGTTCTGCACAGTCCTCCCCAAGTTACAGCACTGCATCCTATGCCAGCTGGCCCTGTTGTCCTCACTGTCCAGATGTATCATCATCTGGTCACGTCTGGGTCTGCATTAATGCCTTGCCCTCTCCAATCCCCTTCAAGGGAATTATTCCCTGAAGTGGCCATTCTGGATCTACTGATGTACAGCCCAAGTTCCAGGATTGCTGGTTTGTAGCTCTTAGATTCATCTCATCTGCTTCACTTCACTTTTCTATCTTTATTGTGCTGATCAAGTTCCACTTTATTCATTTTCCTTTTCCTACACAGCCAAGAAAACAGGCTTTGCCACCCCTTCCTGAAGAGTGGGGGAGAAGTTTGGGACAAGGCAGCAAGAATACATTCAATATCCCCATTGTAATTAATTCGTGTTCATAAGGAGACTGCCCCTCTCAGCGTTATCTGTGGGATGCTGAGAGCAAGTCTCATGTTTACCAAACTCTCCTATGTGTATCACATTATCTCCACACCACTTTTCTTTAGGAAAAATATGACAGATTTCACTATGACCTAGCAGATGGCTTTCTCTTTACTTGGGTGCTTGTCATGTAATAAGCTGTAATTCTCTTTCAGCATTTTAAAGACAGCATTTCTTTATTTGTAATCTGACTTGAGTGATTTCTTCTGAGATCACAGCTGATCTCTAGCTACCTCTAAAGTCTAGTGTTCAGTAGCACAATTGGGTGACTATAGTAACAATTTATTGTATATATGAAAACAACTCGAAGAGTAGAATTGGAAAGTTCTAAACAAAGAGATAATAAATATTTAAGGGGAAGGACGTTCTTAACAAACAATTGATTCTTCAGAAATACAAATATCACATGTTCTCACTCATATATGGGGTCTAAAAAAAATTGATCTCATGGACATAGGGACTAGCATGATGATTACCAGAGGCTGCGAAGGGTAATGGGATGGGGGAATAATTAGGGGAATGATTACTGGGTACAAAAAGACAGTAAGATGCTATGTAAAAGGAATAAAGTCTAGCATTCAGTAGCACAATAGGGTGACTATAGTAACTATTATATATTTCAAAACAACTAGAAGAGTGGAATTGGAAAGTTCTAAACAAAGAGATAATAAATATTTAAGGGGAAGGGGATTTTCTAATTGCCCTGACTTAATAATTATACTTTCTGTGATTGCATCAAAACATTACATGTACTGTACATGTTGTACAGTTGTAATATGTATAACTATTATGTATCCATAAAAATTAAAAGGCAGTAAGTATTATATTTTTTCTCTAGCTACCTCATGAGGCTAGAGAAACAAGGTTTTCCCTTGTTTCAGTGGCCTTCTTATAATGTACTTATGTTATACTGATTGTGGTTCACAGTACTTATTAAATCTATTGCTTGATTGCTCCCATCATTTCTGGGCAATTCTTAACCTTTATCTTTTCAAACTTTGTCTGCATCCCAGTCTTCTCCTTCTCCACACATGCATTTATAATTATCTTTTTATCAGCTCCATGCCTATGGCTCAAGCAGCTAAAGCACCAGCCACATACACCTGAGCTGGTGGGTTCAAATTCATCCTAGCCCTCCAAACAACAATGATGGCTGCAAAAAAAAAAAAAAAAAAAAAAAAAGCCGGGTGTTGTGCTGAGTGCCTGTAGTCCCAGATACCTGGGAGGCAGAGGCAGGAGAATCACTTGAGCCCCAGAGTTGCAGGTTGCTATGAGCTGTGATGCCATGGCACTCTACCCAGGGAAATCCCGTTTGGCAATTTCACAAAAAAAAAAAAAAAAAAAAAAAAAAAAAAAAAAAAAAATATATATATATATATATATATATATATATATCCTTTTGTCCAACTCCTTAATGTCCCAGGCATTGCTTATGCCCCGTCTAGAATTTTCATTGTAGACTCAGATCCAAGATGACAGCCAAGTAACAGCTTCCCTGCAACAGGACATGGTGAGTTTGGGGAGACAAAAATCCAGGCATCTCTGGCTGGTGGGATCTGCCTATAATCATCCCTTTGAGGATACAGGGAGTCACCAAGGGACTTCTGGACCCCAAGAGGAGGACAAAAACAATGAAAAACTGGCAAGTGGTTGCGTGTGTCAATCGACTTGATCCCGCCAGCAGCCATAAGTACAAGCAGCAGTGAGACTGCAAACTGAAAAGGCCTTACGTGTGAACTGTTTCTGTGTTTTTGGACTTGGCACTCAGTTGAACTGCTTTGGGGAGAGCTTGAGCAGGAGTGTAGAGAACTGTGAGCATTGTCTAGGGCCCCAGACTGAGTTGGTGAGCCAGACGGAGCTAATAGTGTTTGGATGTTGGTGGCAGGGAGCCACTGTGAGAGAATTGCCCTGGCAAGCTCCACCCTCAGGGTCACAGAGCAAGGATCAGGTGGGAGCTAGTAACCTAGTGACTAAGCAGCCTAAAGTCGGGGACTGAGCTACCTTACAGCCTTAACCCTCAGGGGCAGAGTGAGACCAGTTTTGGCACACTGGGGCTCGGGCTGTTGCCCAAGGTAGAGTGTTGTGGCATCACAGCTCATAGCAACCTCAAACTCCTGGGCTTGGTGCCTCCCAGAACTCCATAAGAGTGTTCTGCGCCCCCCAACACACAACCTGCACCCACCGGGCCTCCACATGCCCTGACCAGTACATACAACCCTGCAACCTCCCTCCTATACCCTCTCTGCCTCCACACAAACCTGCTCATCTGGCCAGGGGCTCTGGTAGCCGCGTGCCCTCCAGAACCCTCCCTGCATCTGCGTAGAGCCCTTCTCCTGGTCAAAGACTGCTGGAGCCTTGGACTATCAGGGCCAAAATCACTGGGCACCAGCCTTGCCACAACTGTGTGCATCACCTCCCGCCCTGTTGCTGGATCCAGCTGTGTCACACTCTGGAACTGCTTCCACAACCAGAACTCCATGGCTGGAGCAGCCCCAGAGGAACTACACAGGGTCACTTCCTACAAAGATCCAGCAACAATAGATTGATCCTGCTGGGGCCTAATATTGGAGCAACACCTCCCCAACTCTGAGGACGGCCAGAGGCAACGGTGAAGAACAATCATGAGGTGAAATCAGCAGAAAAACTCTGGCAATATGAATAATCAGAGTAGATCAACTCCCCCAAGGATCAATGGGGCATACACAGTATAAGATCCAATGCACAAACAAATAGCTGAGATGTCAGAAATTGAATTCAGAATCTGGATAGCAAATAAGATCAAATTAGAATTCCAAGCAGTAACCCAAAAGTATCTCAAGATTACAATGAATTCAAAGACCAAATGACCAAAGATTTTGACACATTGAGGCAAGAAATTGCAGCCCTCAAAGATCTGAGAAACACAGTAGAATCCCTCAGTAACAGGATGCAGCAAGCACAGAAAAGGATTTCTGACATCGAAGGCAAAGATTTTGAACGCTCCCAAACTCTCAAAGAAGAAGAGAAATGGAGGGCAAAAACAGATCACTCTCTCAGAGAGCTCTGGGATAATTAGAAGAAAACCAATATTCATCTTATAAGGATACTCGAAAGCAATGAAGTGGCTTCACAAGACACAGAGTCTCTTCTCCATGAGATTAAAAGGAGAACATTCCAGACATGAAAAGAAATTCTGAAATTCAGATAGCAGACAGTTTCAGAACTCCAGCCACGACTCAACCCAAATAAGTCATCCCCCAGACATATCAGAATCAATTTCACTAAAGTTAATATGAAGGAGAAAATTCTGAAAGCAGCTATACAAAAGAAAACCATCACCTACAAGGGCAAGAATATTACCATAACTGCGGATCTCTCTGCTGAAACCTTTCAAGCTAGAATAGGATGGTAATCGACTTTTAATCTCCTCAAACAAAATAACTTTCAACCCAGGATCCTGTACCCAGCTAAACTGAGTTTCATTTATGATGAAGAAATTAAATACTTCAACTACATTCACATGTTGAAAACATTTGCGATAACTAAAACAGCTCTCCAAGATATTCTCAGACCTATCCTCCATAAAGACCAGTGTAATCCTCCACCACAAAAGTAAACACACCCAGAAAATTTTGATCAAATTCCAAATTCCACAGTCAAATAAGGATTAAAAATGTCCACCGGGGGCGGAGACAAGATGGCTGACTGAAGGCAGCTTTCCACAGAGGCTCCCATCCAGAAGGAGAGTTAAAGGACAGAAATTTAGCAAGTAACCTGGTGGATTTGAGCTACACCAAGAGAGAAGGTTGAAGAACGCACAGCAACCCCACTGAGATGAGCTGTGACCACAAGAATATAAACAAGTGGTACAAAATCCACCACCAAGCGGACGAGAGTCCCCTCCCCCATGAAAATGGCTCAAAGTGCCCCACAAACAAACAAGCAGAGTTCAAAAGTCCTCCCACTACACTCCACAGGAGAGACCCTCTAAAAACTGGCCCTACCTCCCCTACTAGGGTGCCACGGCGTTCTCCTGCCAGGCATAAAACTGTATAAAACTGTACATATTCTCTACCTGCAACTCTGAGCTCTGAGCACTCCCCTCCACTCTCACTCTGAGTTCTAGAGGCCTTTCCCCCAGGAGTCCAGACTCTTGGGTGATTTCTCGAGGGGTGTGAACACTGCCTGAACTGCAGCTAGTCAGTGCTGACTCTGAGGCATGGCAGCGAAAAGAGGACGGTTAGCTGAGAGGAAACCACACTGGAGCAGCAGTTCCCTGAGGCACCAAACAGCAGCCACCTTTTATCAACAATATGGCTCACTCCTGGATATTCTGAAGCCACACTCCCTGTTTCCCTGGGTACCCAGAAGAGGCCAGCAACAGATCCAGAAATGTAGGCCCCATGAGTAAAGGATTTCCCTGAAGCAGTACCAATGTGGTGGAGTGCAGACTGGGAAGTTCCCAGGGCGGGGCTGACCCAGAGGAACGCTTTACTGAGCAGAAGACGCACCTGGCCCTCAGGGGATCATCAGCCTATAAACAAAGAAAGGCAACAGGATAGAACTGACAGGGGGATTTGGCAGAAACAGAAACAAAATCCTGCAAAGTTGTTCTGCTCTGTTCTGTCAATAGCATCAATCACGGGTGGGGCTGAAACTGAGTGAACACCCCCCAGCCTTCATCAAGCACTAGATAGAGGCAGAACGCAGTGGCCTGGCTGAACAGAAATTGAGTCCTTGTGAATTATGCAGGTACAAACCCCTGGAGTATCTTTTCACTACAGGCAACAGGGTCAGCCAACTGCAGGGTTATAAGTGACTGGGTGTGACAGAGGTGCAAGGTGGGGAAGGAGGTATCAACCTTCACAGGTGGATCTGCTTGCTGGGTGGGTCCTCCTGACTCCATACAGCACTGGAGCAAGCCATATCAGAGTAGTCATCAGACCCCTGTGATCCAGTAGCCAGAGACCTTTTAAATGCTCCCACCTGAGACAGGTACTGACTGAGACAATTGATTTGGACCTTTTGAACAGAGCCAAAAACCTGAGGACTATTCAGCTGGTGCCCTGGGTGTGTGGTGGTAGGAAGGTTTGATTTTCCTTTTATAATTGTTGCCTGTGGTGGGCGGGATAACTTAATTGCTGGTATTTCTCCATGTCTGAGACTTCAACCCAGAGTAACTTTTCACTAGGGTTGAACAGAAACCAGCTGAAAACAAGGCAGAACCACTTAGCCCACCACACCAAACAGGGCCCCAGTTTCTCATGCCATAGCACTGTACAGGTTCCCGAAAAAGCTCCAGGGGAAAAATCAAAGGGTGTAAAACAATCATGGGGTAAAATCAGCGGAAAAACTCTTGTAACATGAATATCCGGCATAGATCAACCCCTCTCCCCCCAAGGAAAGATATGGCAGATGTAACTGAAAAATCCATTCATAAACAACTGGCCAAGATGCCAGAAATCAAATTCAGAATTTGGATTTCAAACAAGAGCAATAAAGTGGAGGAAAATTTGGAATTAGAACTTTGAGCAGCAATTCAAATGTCGGCATTAGGAATTCGAGGAGAAATTCAAAGGTTGTCTCAAGAATTTAACGAATTTAAAGACAAAATCACCAAAGACTTAGACACAATGAAGCAAGAATTTGTAGCTCTCTAAGAGCTGAAAAATACAGTAGAATCCCTCAGTAACAGAGGAGAGCAAGCAGAAGAAAGGATTTCTGACATTGAAGATAAAGCCTTTGAATGCTCCCAAACTCTCAAAGAGGAAGAGAAATAGAGAGCAAAAATGGATCATTCTCACAGAGAGCTCTGGGATAATTCAAAGAAGGCTAATATCCGCCTCATTGGAATCCCTGCAACCAATGAAGTGACCTCGCTAGGCACAGAGGCCCTTCTCAATGAATTTATGAAAGAGAATTTCCCAGACATGACTAGAGATTCTGAAATTCAGATAGCAGACGATATCAGAACCCCAGCATGACTCAATCCCAATAAGACATCCACCAGGCATATCATAATTAACTTCAATAAAGTTAATATAAAGGAGAAAATTCTGAAAGCAACTAGACGTAAGAAATCCATTACCTACAAAGGGAAGAATATTAGAATGACTGCAGATCTCTCTGCTGAAACTTTTCAAGCCAGAAGAGGGTGATCATCGATTTTTAATCTCCTAAAGCAAAATAACTTTCAACCCTGAATCCTGTGGAGAAATTAAATACTTTAATGATATTTATACATTGAAGAAATTTGCCATAACCAAACCAGCTCCTCAGAATATTCTCAGACCTATCCTCCACAATGATCAACCCAATTCTCTATTACAAAAGTAAACTCACTAAGAAAGTTCTGGTAAAACTGCAATTTTCACACTGGCGAAAGAATTAAAAATGTCCACTAGACTTTTGAAAAACTCGATACCCAAAATTTTACCAGACTTTTCAATATTCTCCATTAATGTGAATGGCTTACACTGTCCTCTAAAGGGGCACAGGTGGGCTGACTGAATACAAAAACTCAGGACAAATATTTGCTGCATACAAGAGTCAAATCTTACCTTAAAAGACAAATATACACTCAGAGTGAAAGGATGATCATCCATATTTCAGGCAAATGGTAATAAGAAATAAGAAAATGTTCAATATTATTTGCAGATACAATAGGCTTTAAACCAGCAAAAGTAAGAAAGGACAAGAATGGTCACTTCATATTTCTTAAGGGTAACACTCAATATGATGCAATTTCAATTACTAATATCTATGCACCCACCAGAATGCACCTCAATTTATAAGAGAGACTCTAACAGACTTGAGCAACTTGATTTCTTCCAGCTCCATAATAGTCAGAGATTTGAACACTCCTTTGACAGTGTTGGATCGATCCACCAATAAGAAGCTGAACAAGAAAATTTTAGATTTAAACCTAACCATCCAATATTTGAATTTACAGACATCTAAAGAACATCTTATCCCCAAAAAATTGAATACACATACTTCTCATCAGCCCATGGAACTTACTCCAAAATCAATCACATTCTAGGTCACAAGTCTAACCTCAATAAATATAAAGGAATAGAAAGTATTCCTTGCATTTTCTCGGACCACCATGGAATAAAAGTTGAGCTGAGTAATAACAGGAATCTGCAAACTCATACAAAAACATGGAAGTTCAATAACCTTATGCTGAATGATAGCTGCATCAGAGATGAAATTAAAAAAAAAATTGCCAAATTGTTGGAACAAAATGACAATGAAAACACGAATTATCAGAACCTCTGTGATACCATAAAGGCAGTCAGTCCTAAATGAAAAATTTAAGGCACTTCAAGCCTTCCTCAAGAGAACAGAAAGAGAGGAAGTTAACAACTTAATGAGAAATCTCAAGCAACTGGAAAGAAAAGAACATTCCAACTCCAAACCCAGTAGAAGAAAAGAAATAACCAAAATTAGACCAAAATTAAATGAAATTGAAAACAAAACAATTCTACAACAGATCAATAAATCAAAAAGTTGGTTTTTTGAAAAGGTCAATAAAATAGATAAACTTTTGGCCAACCTAATCAGAAAAAAAAGAGTAAAATCTCCAATCTCATCAATCAGAAATGACAAAAACAAAATAACAACAGACTCCTTAGAAATTCAAAAAATCCTTAATGAATATTACAAGAAACTTTATTCTCAGAAATATGAAAATCTAAAGGAAATTGACCAATACATGGAAGCATGTCACCTTCCAAGACTTAGCCAGAATCAAGTGGAAATGTTGAACAGGCCCATATCAAGTTCTGAAATAGTATCAACCATACAAAACCTCCCTAAAAAGAAAAGCCCAGGACCAGATGGTTTCATGTCTGAATTCTACCAAACCTTTAAAGAAAAATTAGTACCTATATTACTCATCCTGTTTTAAAAGGTAGAAAAAGAAAGAAGACTATACAACATGTTCTATGAAGCAAACATCACCTTGATCCCCAAACCAGGAAAAGAACCAACAAGAAAAGAAAATTATAGACCAATATCACTAATGAATATAGATGCAAAAATATTCAACAAGATCCTAACAAACAGAATCCAGCAACACATCAAACAAATTATACATCATGACCAAGTCGGTTTTATCCCAGGGTCT
>CAUYPK010004915.1:0-18268 GCA_963574355.1 Loris lydekkerianus
AAACACATGAAGAAAAGCTCATCATCCTTAATCATCAGAGACATGAAAATCAAAACTACTTTGAGATATCACCTAACCCCAGTAAGAGTAGCCCACATAACAAAATCCCAAAACCAGAGATGTTGGCATGGATGTGGAGAAAAGGGCTCACTTCTACAATGCTGTTGGGAATGCCCACTAATACATTCCTTCCGGAAGGATGTTTGGAGAATACTTAGGGACCTAAAAATAGACCTGCCATTCAATCCTATAATTCCTTTACTATAATAGGTTTATACCCAGAAGACCAAAAATCACAATATAACAAAGACATCTATACCAGAATGTTTATTGAAGCCCAATTCACAATTGCTAAGTCATGGAAGAAGCCCAAGTGCCCATCGACCCACGAATGGACTATCAAATTGTGGTACATGTATACCATGGAATATTATGCAGCCGTAAAGAAAGATGTTGACTTTACCTCTTTCATGTTTACATGGATGGAGCTGGAACATATTTTTCTGAGCAGAGTATCTCAGGAATGAAAGAAAAAGTATCCAATGTACTCAGCCCTACCATGAAGCTAATTTATAGCTTTCACATGAAGGCTATAACCCAACTATAGCACAAGAATATGGGGAAATGGCCAAGGAAGGGGGGAGAGGTTTGGGTGGAGGAAGGGTAATGGATGGGGCCACACCTCACCTTCAGTGCATCTTAGAATGGGTACAGGCAAAACTTACTAAATGCAGAATACAAATGTCTACATACAATAACTAAGAATATGCCATGAAGGCTATGTTGAATAGTTTGATGAGAATATTTCAGATTGTGTTTGAAACCAGCACATTGTACCCCTTGATTGCACTAAAGTACACAGCTATGATTTAACAATTAAAAAAAAAAAAAAATCTCTGTGTTGGGTGTTACCCTTGGCAATTATTTAGTGACCATCCTTACCTTTCTTTATCTTTGTTGGTTGAATGCCAATTGTATCTGGACATAAAATTGCAACCCCTGCTTCTCTCTGATTTCCATTTTCCTGTATTATAGTTGTCCATCTCTTCACCCTGAGTCTATTTTTATCCTTTAAGGTAAGATGACATTCTTGTATGCAGCAGCTATCTGGTCTGAGTTTATGTATCCAATCAGCCAAGCTGTGCCTCTTTAGATGACAATTCAAACCATTCACCTTAACTGAAAGAATTGATAATCCTGGTAGTGTTTGGGGTGTCATGTTTTTTAAATGTCCAGTGGAATTTTCTTTTCTTTTCTTTTTTTTTTGAGACAGAGTCTCTAGCTGTCACACTGGGCAGAGTGCCATGGCATCACAGCTCATAGTAACCTGAAACTCTTGAGCTTAAGCAATTCTCTTGCCTCAGTCTCCCAGGTAGCTGGGACTACAGGCACCAACAATGCCCAGCTGTTTTTTGGTTGCAGTTGTCATTGATGTTTAGCAGGCCTAGGCCAGGCTCAAACCCACCAGCCTTGGTGTACGTGGCTGGTGCCCTACTCACTGAGCTATGGGTTATCAGCCCCAGTGGACATTTTTAATACTTTGACCTCTGTCGAAGTTGGGTTTTTGTTTGTTTTTTTGTTTGTTCGTTTGTTTGTTTGTTTGGAGACAGTTTCAGTATGTTGCCCTCAGTAGAATGCCTTGGCGTTATAGCTCACAGCAACCTCAAATTCTTGGTCTTAAGTGATTCTCTTGCCTCAGCCTCCCAAGTAGCTGGAACTACAGGTGCCCACCACATGACTTTTTTGTTGTTGTTGTTGTTGTTGTTGCTGTTGTCATTAGCAGTCCCAGTGGGCTCGGACCAGCCAGCTTTGGTGTATTTGGCTGGTGCCCTCACTCACTGAGCTATGGATGCCAAGCCAGAAGTTAGGTTTTCGAAAAATTTCTGAGTGAGTGTACTTTGGTCGTAGAGCTGGTCATTATGGACGATGGTTCTGAGAATATCCTGGACAGCTGATTTAGTTATGGCATTTTTCTTCAGCATGTGTATTTTATTAAAGTATTTGATTTCTCCATCACAGATGAAACTCAGTTTAGCTGGATACAGTAGCCTAGGCTGAAAGTTGTTTTGTTTTAGGAGATTGAAGTTCTATGACGATCCTCTTCTGGCTTAAAACATTTCAGCTGAGAGATCTGCAGTCATTCTGATATTTCTCCCTTTGTAGGTGATGCTTTTCTTACATCTGGCTGCTTGCAAAATTTTCTCCGTCATCTTAACTTTGGCAAAGTTAATCACAATGTTGCTAGGAGGTGCTTCATTTTGATTGAGTTTTTCTGAGGTTTTGAAACTGTCTACTATCTGAATTTCTGTACCTCTTGTGATGCTTGGGAAATTCTCCTCCATAATCTCTTGGAGTAGAGCATCTGTACCTTTAGGACCATCCTCTTTTTCAGGAATTCCTATAAGACGAATGTTTGATCGTTTGGAGTGATCCCACAACTCTGAGGGAATGATCGGTTTTTGATCTCTATTTGTCTGCCTCTTTTGAGTGTTTGGGAACTTTCAAAAGGTTCGTTTTCAATTTCAGAGAGCCCTTCTTCTGCATGGTCAACTCTATTAGTAAGGAGGTCTCCTCTATCTCTGAGCTCCTCAAATCACTTTTTCATTTCCTTGAGCTCTGTATCTCTTTTCTCATTGTGTCTATATCTTTGGTGACTTTGTCTTTGAATTCATTAATTTCTTGACACAACATTAGAGCTATTCTTTGGATTTTAATTTCTAACTTTTCTTCCATTCTATTCATCTTATTTGATATCCATAGTCTAAATTCAATTTCTGACATTTCAGCCATTTGTCTATGCATGTATCTTCAGTAGTATCTCCTTTGTCATTCCTTGGAGGAGGTTGATCTACTCTGGTTATTCATGTTGCCAGAGTTCTATTGGTTCTGCACCACATTTTTTCCCCCACCATTTGGTTATTAGAACAGGTAGGGTGAGATTGAATTGGAGTTCCCAAGTAGTGTATCAGCCCCTTACCAAAGTGCTAGGCATGTTTGTTTGTTTGTTTGTTTGTTTGTTTGTTTGTTTTTGAGACAGTCTCACTATGTCAGCCTTGGTACAGTGTCGTGGCATCACAGCTCACAACAACCTCAAACTCTTGGGCTTAAGTGATTCTCTTGCCTCAGCCTCCCAAGTAGCTGGGACTACAGGTACCCACCACAGTGCCCGGCAATTTTTTGTTGCAGTTGTCATTGTTGTTTACCTGGCCTGGGCCGGGCTTGAACCCAAAAGCCTTGGTGCATGTGGCTGACACCCTCACCACTGTGCTACACCGAGCACATTTTGTTCTGTGCTGCCACCAAGCCAGCACTAGGCTTTTTAATTGTGGCTTATCCCCTACAACTTTACAAAGGTCCCTTTCAAAGTTTTGGCCAGAGAGTCTGGGGACCTACTTGGTGAGATAGCACAAGTTAGCTCTGTTTTGATATTAGCTAACATCCACTCTATCCTAAAAAGCTACAGTATTGGATTTAAATTTCAGCTGTGGAGAGATACACAAAGCTGCGGCAACCTGCCACCACCCTTCAGTTCTTTTCTACTACAGAACTTCAAAGGTCAACCTCAGAGTATCCTGGGTGGACATCCCCAGAGTTCCAATCAAATTGTCTCAGGCTGTACCAACCTTGCTCAACAGAGAGGGATGCAAGGGTCTCCAGCAGCACAATTGGAGCCAGGGGTTCATGTCCCCACCTGCCAGACTCAGGCCACACTGGTATCTCTGCTCCTCTTCTTCCCAGCCCTGTTGGAGCCTGGGACCATGTCCCCAGTGCAACACCTACCCCCACCAGTCTCAGTCCACACCAGGAGTTGGAGTCAGTTGGAGCCCAGTTGGAGTCAAGGGACCATGCACTTGGCCTCAGGTCTGGGTCCACACCCAGCAAGCCTCTGCTCTCTGGCATAGCTGGACCCCGACCAGCCCTGTGCTCTGAACCAAGAAGCACAGTCCACACCAGGCAACCACTCTCCCGCTTGTGGGTGCCATGAGAGCCGGTGGTTCTGTAACCCCTCCAGCAAGACCCAATCCAAACTGTGGGTCAACATCACCACTGGCCAAAGTCATAACCAGGGGACTGCTCCTCCTTCTGCCAAGGGTCCCTTTCTTGTCACGCCCTCTTTCTTCCCCAGTAATCACAGATTCCATCCTGATGTTTGGTGCTCCACACTGCCCAGATCTCTCAGGAAAGGACCAAACACTGCACTCTGCAGGGGCAGAACTTCAGACCACAATGAGAAGGGGTGGAGTGGGAGTTTGAAATTATGGGGGAAGATACTTGTTCAATTTTATGCCTGGCAGGGTGGTGTTTGGGTTCATAAGTGGGACCTCCCTGGAGAGAGAGACCTGGTGTTTAGTAGCTCTCTCCACTGAGGTAAAATTCTCTCCACTGAGGTAAAATTAGAGGTCTTTTGTTCCCTGCTCACCCAGGCCTCCCACTTGGGGGAGGGTCTTCCATCCTCTAGTTCAGGTGTCCTCAAACTTTAAACAGGGGGCCAATTCACTGTCCCTCAGACTGTTGGAGGGCTGGACTATAGTTTAAAAAAAAACAACAACTATGAACAAATTCCTATGCACACTGCACATGTCTTATTTTGAAGTAAAAAAACGAAATGAGAACAAATACAATCACACCGCCTCATGTGGCTTGCGGGCTGCAGTTTGAGCACCCCTGCTCTAGTTGATAGGCACTGGGCCTGTAATTTGTCTTCCTGAATGCTCTTCCTTGGAGTCTCAACTTGGTCAACTCCCCACCTTTGGTTTCATAGAGTCCAATTCTGTCCAGTTTTTCTCCCTCTAGTCAGGAGTCTCTGCCAAGGGTTGCTACTAGTTAGCCATCTTCCCAGAATTCTCATTAGAGAATTCTTATTGGAGAGAAGCCTTATAAATGTAATGAATGTGGAAAAATTTTTAGTCCATACTCATGCTTAGCCATCATCATATGCTTCATACTGGAAAGAAGCCTTAGAAATGTAACGAGTGTGGCCAAACTTTTAGTGTGCTCCTGTTGTAGGAAGAAGAGTCCCAATGGAGAGAAAGAGCACCCACACACCATATTTATAAAAGGAAGGGCTTTATTTACAGCCTGGGAGCTTATGGCATAGAAGAATTCCAAATGGCCACGCTCCACGACTGACTTGGTCTTTCTGTTTTTATCGACGGTCAAAAAGTTCCAACTCATAGGTACCCTTCTCATTGGCCAGTTTGAATCAAGCTGGAGATGCTATGTCAGCCCCTATAGAACTACAGGATTTCACAGAACTTGGAAATTTCCCAATTCCAGGAAGTTAAGTTTATAAATTCCCAAGAGCTGAGTCACCATGGAGAGGACCCTGCAGGTGTATCCTTGTGAAGACCTGTTCTTCTACACTTCACCCTTCTCAGGTATCCTCTCTCACTCCATTCTAGAGAAACCTTTCAAATATAATAAATAGAACATGGCAAGGTTTTCAGTGATAATTCCTACCTTGAACATCATAAGCTTACAATAACCTCACAAATGCAATGAGGGTTTTAAACCCATCATTATGAGTTCAAGTATGAATTGACACAGGAAATTCATAGTAAAGGGCATTCATGTAATTGTAGCAGAGACATTATCCTTGTCTCAAACACACTGGGCCTTAAGAAATTTATCTTTGGTGAAACCATACAAATATATGGTGTGTGCTTAGACTTTTGAAAGGTGTTGAACATCAGAGTGATCATATTAGAGAGCAGCTACACAAACATAGTGAATGCATCAAGCCATTTAGTCATGAGAGGTTCATGCTGGATAGAAAGCAAGACAAATGTAGTGAATCTAGAGAGTTTGCTAATGTAGTGTGCATCCTTAGGATTCATTAAAGAGTTTAGGGCCAAGAACACAAATGCAGTGGTATGGTAAACTATTTAACCAATTCTCACAATTTACATTGCAAATTGAAGAGTTGATACAAAGAATAAAGAAGTCTCTAATTCTCCAGGATTAGTTTGGGTGTATATTGCATAATAACCACAAGTTGAAATATGTTAAGAGTCATGCCAGGCTGGGCTGGGGGCTCATGCCTGTAATATTCACAATCTGGGAGGCAGAGACCAATGGATTGCTTGAGCTCAGTACTTCCACACTAGGTTGAGCATGAGAGTCCACCTCTAAAAATAGCTTGGCGTTGTGGTGGGTGCCTATAATCCCAAGGTGTGGAGTCAGAGTCACATCACCGTGGGTGAGTCTTGTGTACATTAAGTCTGGGATCTCAGTCCACCAGCTCTCCCATATCCAATGACCTGCATTCCCTACAGTCCTTAAAATCTCCCGCATGCTCCCTTCACCCTATGTGAACTCATGTCCAGGGGTCATGTACCCTTTTGTTGAAAAGTGTCAGTGATTTATCTCGTCCCTGTCCATGCCATGTACAAACCTCCTGACGCCCTGTTTTCTTGATTGAAACCCTTTACTGACTTCTCAGCCTTCTTACCATGTACAGTCCTCACCTGACAAGTGGATTTGGGAGCATGAATTCAGGAATTTTGTCCCCCCAAGTCAGGGGCTTGTCGCCCCTGGAGGGCAGCACCATATCCCCAGTCAGGGAGGAGCTGGCTCTTCTCCCAGGTTTTGGGATTCCTCTGATCCCACCAGCTCCTATCCTGCCAGCTCCTTGTTCTGATGTTGGGCCGTTCTGCTACCCAGGCGATCCCCTCACGACCACCACATCACCTGACCTGGTACAATGTGCAAGTGGATGCCACTTGGATGTTCCCTTTGACACTTGTTCTTTCTTCTTAAATGCCACCTCACTGAAAAATGTGCTGTCCCAAAGGCTGTCATCTTATCCCATCTCTGTTCCTGTGCGTGTGCTTCTAAGAGTGAGTGAGAGTAAATAGAAACATTGAGGAGAATAGAAAAATGAGGGAGACCCAAAGCAGAGGGCAAAGAATGGGGAGGGATCTGCAAAGTCACAATAGGAGTGAAAGAAGCTGAAGACGTAGGAGAAGAAAGTAACTAGAGAAATATACAGAAGAGCTCCACATCCAAGGAGGTAAAGCGCAGCAAAATAGAGAACAGGGCACCAAAGGGGAGGCTCCTCACACTGACAATGAGGGAGAATAGGATAGAGGCCAAGGCAGATAGAGCAGCCTGGTGCTAGGACTAGAGGGGGCACCTGGTGACTAGAAGAGTAGAGGTAGAACCACAATAGGAAAGACAACATAGTATGATTCTGTCTCAAAAAAAAAAAAGGAACAAAAGAAAGAAAATAAAAGAAAAAGAGAACAGAGATAGAAGCAAAAGAGGAAAGAGGCCTGGGCAGGGGTGGGCTGCTAGAGACAGGGGGTCAGGAGGGTGTCAGGAGGGAGAGGGAATTCAACTGGGAAGGGGGGAAGCAGAGACAGGGAAGAAAGAGGCAGAAATACATGAGATCGGGGATAATACAGACATTGGAGAGAAAGAGCCCCAGCAGGTGAAACAAATTTCCAGAATGGAGCAAATAAGATGTAAGAGAAGGAATTGAGAAAAGAGGAAAAAGAGAGGGAGAGGCAGAGCACAAAATGAGGCAGAAGCCCAGTGGGAAACATGGAAAAGTGAAATAGAGCAAGAGAGAGGCTCAGTCCCTGTAGCTCAAGCAGCTAAGGTGCCAGCCACATACACCAGAGCTGGCGGGTTCAAATCCAGCCCGGGCCTGCCAAACAACAATGACAACTACAACCAAAAAATAGCCAGGCATTGTGGTGGGCGCCTGTAGTCCCAGCTACTTGGGAGGCTGAGGCAAGAGACTTGCTTAAGCCCAGGAGTTGGAGGTTGCTGTGAGCTGTGATGCCACAGCACTCTACCCAGGGCGACAGATTTAGGCTCTGTCACAAAGAGAAAAAAAAGTGCGAGAGAGAGGAGAGTGAGAGCTATGTGGGGAATGAGGATGGGAGATGGATGGTTATATTATGATATATTGATTTCTTCCTTTGTAATTTTACAAATTTAAAATTTGTTTATATCATGCAGTGATGCCATGGCACTCTACTGAGGGTGACATTCTATCGCAAAAAAAAAAAAGAAAAAAAAAAAAAAAAGAACACTTTGGTTTCTTCCTTTCTCAAACAGTATTGGAAAAAAATCATTCCCACCCTGCTCACTGCCCTTCCTCAGGGCCTGTGTCCTCTGTGCTGTGTTGACTTGGACTCGTCTGTTTCTGATTTTGTTTTCATTTCCTGTTGTCACCTTCTTCTCTTACCATTTCCCTCTTTTGTTGTTTCCTGAACTCCCTGTTGTCTGCATGTGTAGTGACCTCCAGCTTAGTCCTTGGACCTCTTCCCCTCTCTGTCCACACTCACTGCCTTTCCTCATCACATCCTGTCAGGGTTTAGGCCCCTGTGACATGTCTCTGTTTCCCTGCAGCCCTCTCCCTGGGACTCTGCAATCCCGTGTCTCGTTGTGTCCTCTCCTCTCTGCTGGGATGTCTATTAGACATTTCCCTGTCCATGTGTCCAAAAAGGACTTCCTTAACTCCCAAACCTGTTCCCCTGTAGCCTCCACATCTCAGGTGAGCAGACCCTGTACTTCCCCGGCCTTCTGGGTTACATTTTTGTTACATTTTTGTAAACGTCTTAATAATATACAGAAACAAATTTCTCTGCATATTTACTTAGAATGAGTGAGGAAATTAATCATTTACAAAACTCTTGAGGTGTGAGATTGGAATGTGTGCAGGCCGGGCCCTCCCTGCTCTGCCCGCACGGCCTCTTTGGTCTCATCTCCTGCTTGTGTCCTGCTCACTGGCTCTGTTCCAGCCACACAGGCCTCTTCTCTTTTTCCAGGAACAAGGGTGCTTTTGCCTCAGGGGCTCCAGGTGGCCTGCCCCCTGCCTGGACAACTCTGGCTCCTGAGCTGGAGGTGGAAACACCCTTCTTGGGGTCTCTGTTCTGGTATCCACTTCTTCATGGGGACTTCTGTGACCTGCCCCATTTAACACTCCAGCCACACACACTTACACCCTGTCTGTTGTGTTTTCCCCGTGCCTTTTGGTTTTTTTCCTTCTACTGCCTGAATGCTGGTGAGAATAAGGCCTAGAGGAGAAACAGGATGACAATGTGGGACATGTGCTGGGCTTGACCCCAAGTCAAGGTCAACCTGACTTCACCATACAGTGCTGAGGCATTTTGCAGAGATATTTCTTATGCTGCATTAGCAGAGGTTTTCTTCAAATCAGTTGAATCCTGTCCTTAATAATATTTAAGGCAGATTCTAATCTGTATCCAGAACTGAGCACCAGGACTCTGTGTCCTCTGTTGCTGAGGGGCTGAGCTGAGCCTATGATCTCAGAGGGGCTGTGTCCTGGAGGGGAGCTCAATGCAGCCCTCACTGCAGCCCAGCTCGCCACTGCTACAGCATGTTGGAAGTATCACTAGGAGGGGAGGCAGTCTCTGAAGAAGGGCGTCAAAACTCACTATTGAGGCTCGGCACCTGTGGCACAGTTGTTACAGCGCCAGCCACATACACTGAGGAAGGTGGGTTCGAATCTGGCCTAGGCCAGCTAAACAACTGCAACAGCAACAACAAAAATATAGCCAGGTGTTGTGGTGGGTGCCTGTAATCCCAGCTATGTGTGAGGCTGAGGCAAGAGAATTGTTTAGGCCCAGGAGTTTGAGGTTGCTGTGAGCTGTGACGCTACTGTACTGAGGGTGACATAGTGACACTCTGTCTTAAAAAACAAACAAACAAAAAAAAAAAAACTCACTATTGAGCCTTTCATGGCTGAGATCTTGGGTATGTGGCTATGTCACTGGGAGGGGATGTGTTGCTTCTAAGCAACAGAAGCATATTTTTGACATTCAGGATTGATTTCTAAAGATTCACGATACATGAAGGAAAGGCCAGACGAATAATTGGAGGAAAGCAGAGGATTCAGGAATGGCTCTTACTCAGGTACAGTGATGTTCTTACTGGGCCCTTCTGTGTCCACCCCCATTTCTGAAATGCTGGGCACTGGACTTGCTGATCTTCCCTGACTCAGCAGCATCTGGGCTGATCTGTTTGCTCACACTCACCCCTGCCTTCCCTCAGTCCCTCTCACCTGCACTGAGCTCAGTGCAGCCCTGCTCCCCACTGCTGCAGTCTGTGTGTGAGCACCTTCAGGAGGGAGGCAGGGTCTGAGGAAGGGGTCAGAGAATCAGTTGTTCATCAGGGAGTATATTATCCCTGCATCCCCCTGGTGTTATGAAAGGAGAGAACAGTTTTCTTATGTGGGAAGTCTTTCCTCTGCATGGGATAGTGGCACAGGTAAGGGGTGGGTTGATTTTCACCATTGAACATCACTTTTTGTTAAATTAAGGATTGACTTTTAATAATTCATGTTTGGTGAGGAAGAAGCCCAGATCAGGAGGAAGTGGAAAGAGATGACCAGAGGTCTTACTCGGGTACAGTGATACTCTCAGTGGATTGTTCCGTGTCTTTCTCCTTCTTCAAATGCTGGCTTTGAAGTTGCTGATCTTGTCTGACTCTGAGCCAGTCTCAGTGACATGTTTGCTCCCACTCTCCCATACCTTCTTTCACTTCTTGTCATCTCTTCTTTGATGCCATGTCACTGTGACACTGTGACCTAGTGTTATGAAGAGCCTCTGTGAGGGACCTGGCATCCCTACAGCCTTTGCTGGGATTGCTGCAGCCTTTGTTGCAGTTCACTCAAGAAGAAACCCAGACTCCAGTTATATCTACCTCATTTATCACAGATGAAATAACCAATGGGACCCTACAGGATTTCAAGTGCAGCCAGCAAGTGCAGCCCTGGGCCATTCTCCCATAGGTCTCTTTATTTAATCAGAAATCATAAATCACATTGACAGCATAAACTTAATTCGAGTTATTCAAAGCAAGGCACCTGAAGTAATCATTAACAGTCAGAAAAAGTGAAACAAAGGAAAGAAGAATCTTGCAGGCACACCATGTAGTTACAACTGAATTACAATTTGCAGATAAACTTGCCTAACTCACTTCAGTGATTTCTATCTTTGCCTGGGCAGTACTCAGGCAATAGTAGAAGGCCTTTGATCGCTAGGCCATCTGTTTTCAGCCACCAGGTAGCAATAGGGCCTCTTATGGCACCTAGGGGTGGGGACCCAAGATACTGGACTGTGGTCAACAGGACCCCCAGATTCTTAGCCCTCAGCCTGCTGGGTGCCAGACATCCTCTGTAGACTATGAGACTACTGCTACCCTTGACAGATTTCAGGAACTTGGACTGTGGTCAACAAGCCCTCCAGAAATGCCTGGCCTAAACTACACTGTACACCTGACTCCCACAAGCCTCCACTGAGCACAGTCCTGGGAAGGGCTTCACCCCCAGCTCTAGGTTAGGGAGGGGGTATGGCCCTGGGTCTCAGTGCTGTAGGGCAGCAGGGACTATTCTGGGGCCACATCTGGGTGCGCTGCCTGGTCTCTGAGGAAGAGGATTAGACTAGTTACATGTGGCAGGCACAGGGTAACATGGTACATGCTGGAAAGGATATCTTCTTAGGGGAGATCGTTTCTACCCAATTTTCTATTAAATTTCAAGCTAAACTGAGTGAACCCCTTGGTTTATCGTGCTAGATTGTTTGTGACCAGGAATAGTATGGGTAGATAGACATTGGTGATATAGTGTTTGATTCCATCATCTGTTTTAAAATATGGAATCAACATAAACGTCTGGCAGCAGGAGACTGGTTCAGTCATTCTCAGTGTTTCCTTCCCACAGTGGCTGTGCTGTTCCTGTGGGGACTCTTTTTTTTCTGTTTTCGCAGACAGACAGGATCTGTGTTACCTAAACAGGATGGCCAGATTACATTCACAGTACCTTCCAATTCCTGTGCTCAAGTCATCCTCCTATCCCTGCCTCCTACGTATCTCCTCCTCCTCCTCCAGCCTCCACTACTCCATGGTGGGTACACATCCCTGCACCTGGCTGCTTGTTTTTCCTGTGTATAGAGAGAAGTTCTCCTGATGTTGCCCAGGCTGGACTTGAAATTCTGACATCAAATAATCCTCCCCTTTGATTTCCCAACGTGCTTGGGTTTGCACACATCAGGCACTTGCACTGCTGGAAAAAAATTATTCAGTGATTGTTTCATTGTGATATTTTATACTGCAAGTGTCAGGTTATATATTTACCAATAATATATATCATAAATGTTCATGGCATTTAGCAAGCTGCCTTTTCTTGTTCTTTTCAAAATTATGTTTCTGTTCCCTCAACTTACATAGCACATAAGGTTCACATCCATGGATCCCCTTTGTTCATTAAGCCTATGCTCTGTGGATTAGGGGATTCTAGACTATTCTCTATCCAGCATTAAAAACATGACACAATGTCCTGCATTTGTGAGGACAGAGATCAGCCTGTGATCCACAGAAGGGTGAGGGGGACTGTGCATGGCCTCCATCTTCATCAGGGCCTGGTCTGTGCTCTGGAGGAGAGCTCACTCCAGCACAGCTCTCCCTGCTAAACTGGGAGTGGGCTTCACTGGGATGGGAGCAGGTTCTGAAGAAATGGTCAGAAACTCTGTATTTGGTCTTCCTTTAGGAGTTATTCTTCCTGAAACTCCTTGACTGAGTGGGCAGCAAAGGGCTGTCTTTGCACAGAGACCCGTCCTGATATATTTCAGTGGATATGCATAAGCATACATGTGTATACATGAGAGTGCATACGTGCGGTATCTGTGTACATGGGCATGGATGACAATGGCACATCATCATTTTATGTAAATTTTCTGTTTTTTGACCATTGTAATTTTCTCTTGAATATTTTCCATGGCACTTAAATTGTTCTATGCTCTCATCTTTTGTTTTGTTTTTTAAGGTGGTCCAATTTTATTAAAACCTCATACAGAGGAGATAATTCTAATAAGATTCATTGTGGTTTTCAGGCATAGAGAAATCTTAGTTATACTTTACTACAAAAGAATACAAAAGACATTAGTTCAAAATATAATGTAAAAGGAAATTTTATGAATGAACACTTAGTCATTACATTGAATGTTTACAAGTGATTTCTTTGTAAGCACTCACTAATTATAGCTCTTAAAAAAATCAGATAAGCAGTTTGAATTGAGTGAGAAGAGCTATGCTTACTATAACATTAATTGCATTCACACTGAGGCACTTCAGTCCCAACTTTCACAAACTTCTGTAACTTAGGCACTTTATTGCTAAATGAAAAGAAAATCACATTTTCCCACATCAGGGAAAATTACACTGGACTTAACACTTAAAAGGAATAACTCACAACTTTAGAGGAAAAATCACCTCTTGCCTTACAAATGCAAAATAAATTCTCTAGACTTCCTACTCTATAGAGATTATCACTCACTATTAAGGCATGAACCTCAGTAAGCACAATTTGGGAAGGAAAAGTGACTTCAATGTGAGTACTGGCTAAATTAGGCATGTCCTGCAGGGAGCTTCTCTGTTTTTGTTCAGCATTCTCTCAGTCTTTTTAAAACTCACTCCATTCCTAGGATCACTGGAGAGGGAAAGAGTAAATCATAAGGCCCTGACAGCAGCCTTTATCATGTCAAGGCAATGTTTTAACTTGGATCTCTGATATTTCATCCCATTTCCTATTGACAGTGTCTTCCCCATCTGTTAGAGTATTTGAAGTTCTTTGTGTGACAGACCCTTACTTTTTTGGCTTTAGGCATAACATTTGCATTGTTTGAAAGCATGTGTTTAGTAAATATGCTTGAAACCGTATAGCTAATTTCCTCATGTGTAAAGCATGGAAGCTTGGTTTGCCGTGGGACTATATGATGCTGACTGTTGGCATTTAGGTAGATTCCTTAACTTCAAAGTTTTCCTTAGAAAACTTAGGTCAGAATTCATAGAAAACTAATTCAGTTGTGAAATGGAGCAAAGGTATACAACATAGCAATCTCCATTTATTAACCTTTGTCCCATGAAAATTTAAAGAAAAAAATAATTCCAGGCCCCAATATAGATCATAAAGCTACTTCAACTCAAACATGATAAAACACATTTTTGAAATGTTCTAGTCTTCGAGAGAAGTGCAGTGTTTTGTTTCTTTTTGTTTGTTTTTTTGAGACAGAGCTTCAAGCCTTCGCCCTATGTAGAGTGCTGTGGCATCACAGCTCACAGCAACCTCCAACCCTGGCTTAAGCCATTCTCTTGCCACAGCCTCCTAAGTAGCTGGGATTACAGGCACCCGCCACATTGCCTGGCTATTTTTTGGTTGTAGTTGTCATTGTTGTTTGGCAGGCCCTGGGCTGGATTTGAACCTGCCAGCTCTGGTGTATGTGGCAGGCACCTTAGCCACTTGACTTACAGGCGCAAGTGTAGTGTTGTAATCAAAATTATAGATCAAATGTGTTGCCAGGGAACACAGTATCTGACCTGGTCACAGAAAATCATTCTGGTAACATGACACATGGCCAAGATTCTAAGACTAGAATTCAAGGTATTCTCTTGGGATTCTGTTCTTGCTTCAGGTTCAGTAGAGACATTGATCAAAGCTTGGTAAAAATAAGCTGGTTGGAAGACCGTGGGTGATGTTCTCCAGCAAATTCAACAGATCACTGGGTTTTTCAGAGGTCTGTACCATTTCTCCACGGTGCCTCTGCCAGAAACATAGTCTTGCCCACACTCATCTCATACCTGGCGCCCAGCTGGCCCACATCCCTACTGCCTGCCCTCCTTAAAGCCTGCACCCCATTCTGTGGGGATGATCCCGTCATCCCGACAAGTTCCACTTAGGTACCACATGGTGTTTTCTGCATGTGCTCTTGAATAGTATTCCACAAAACCAAATCCACGTGCTGTTCTTTCCCTTTTATCCAGACTCATAATGATTTTCTTTATGCCTCTGCTTTGGCTGAAGAGTTCATAGACCTCTTCTTCAGTTGTGTACAAGGAACAATTTTCAACAATGTACAGTTTTTCTTTCCTTTTTTAATTTTTTTAAATTGAAACATACTCTCACTCTGTCAATTTTTTTAAATTGAAACATACTCTCACTCTGTCATACTGGGTAGCATGCTGTGTTGTCATAGCTCATAGCAACCTCAAACTCCTGGGGTCATTGATCCTCCTGTCTCAGCTGCCTGAGTAGCTAGGACTATAGGCAGCTGCCACAATTCCTGGCCAGTTTTTCCATTTTAGGTAGAGATAGGGTCTTGCACATATTCAATCTGGTCTCAAACTCCTGAGCTCAGAGGATCCTCCCTCCTTGGCCTACCAGAGTGCCAGGACTACAGGTGTGAGACATCACACCACACCCTGGTACAGTCTCTTGAGTAGTTTTTCCTAGTCTTTAGTGTCACGCTGGAAGTGCAGGTCCCAGTGGTGGCTCAGGTTCTTCCCTCCACCTTCAGGAGGTGGCCCACATAGTGCAGGGAGGTGGATGGGCAGTGGGACACTCCCTACTCTATCACATTAATGAGTTGTTATCAGTAAGAAAGCTAACGTATCAGCCGCATACACTGGTGTATATGAACATAATGACCTTTATGCAGTTGCATGTTCTCACCCTTGTTTCGATTTTTCTCAATGAGATACTTCTCTGTCAGTTTACCTCTGAGGCTAGTCTGCTTCTTAAGGGTTTGAAGTATTAGGTCTGATCCTAGTACCCAGTCACCCGGGATCAGTGCTTACTCTGCTCCTTTTAGCCCATTGACCCCAGTGAAGGTTTTTCTTACAGTGTCTGAGACACGGTTGTCTCCTTAGTAAGCAGGGGCGGGATCTTTCTCTCATGGCTGATGTTAGTATAACAGGTAGTCCAAGTATTTGGAGTCATATTTATCACATGGAAACTGTTCAGTAGCTTCTGACATGGTTGTTGCTGTCATCATACCAGTTTTGAGATTGTGATCTTTCTAAGAGCGACTATGAACATTGTCATCTGTTTTTTTTTGTTTGTTTGTTTTGAAACAGAGTCTCTAAGCTGTAGCCCTTGGTAGAGTGCCATGGCATCACAGCTCACAGCAACCTCAAACTCTTGGGCTTAAGTGAATCTCTTGCCTCAGTCTCCCAAGTAGCTGGGACTAGTAGCGTCCTCCACAATACCTAGCTATTTGTTGTTGTTGCAGTTGTCATTGTTATTTTAGCTGACCCAGGCTGGGTTCCAACCCCCAGGCTCGGTGTATATGGCCGGCACCCTACCCACTGAGCTATGGGCACTGCCGGACATAGTCATCTTGAAGATAACACTCATTTGCTAGTTTGGGGGGACACTGAATAATATTTGGTGTGTCAAACAGATCTAACACCTCTATAGAAGAAAGGTATAAGCCTGTGTTAGTGTCATACTTGTTTCTCTTTTATGTCCACAAGAATGAGATCTACACTAATTTAGAGAATACCCTTACTACTTAGGAAACATAGAAAACAACTCATAGCAAGCTGAAAAGTGTATAGCAAGCTGTAAAGTCTTACAAAACACTTCAATCACATCAGTTTTATCAATGCTTTTCTCATTTTCTGTGAAGAATTTCCATCTCTCTTTGGTGAAACATGTTTTTCATTTTACGGACACTTGACATTCAGGGATGTGGCCATAGAGTTCTCTCAGGAGGAGTGGCAGTGCCCGGACCCTGCTCAGAGGGCTTTGTACAGGGCCGTGATGTTGGAGAACTACAGGAACCTGGTCTCCCTGGGTGAGGATAAGTGGCACTCACAGTAGGGCTCTGTCCTGTGTGTCTTTGCATTTTGTCCTGTGCCTTAGGGGATCCCCTGCATAGCTTGGCTGAGATGGAAGCCTTATTGATTCAGAGAGAAAAGCCCCATGGGTTAGTTGGGCATTGTGGTGGGCGCCTGTAGTCCCAGATACTTGGAAGGCTGAGTCAAGAAAATTGCTTAAGCCCAAGAGTTTGAGGTTGCTGTGAACTGTGATGCCATGTACTCTACTGAGGATGACATAGTGAGACTCTGTCTCAAAAAAAAAAAAACAAAGAAAAGCTCCATGTGCTTTCTGGACTTTCACCATCTTCTTTCTTCAGCTGTTGTGCCCCCTTCCTGACACAGCAGTCTGTGAGGCCACAGCTTACATATGCAAAAAACCCTTATGGCAGACTTTTAAAACTCTAGTTTTTCCTCTGGTCCTTTTGACTCAGTAGTTCTTGGCAGAGAGCTAGATGTTTGCATAACCCAGTTTCATGCCCACTCAGAAGGCAGCTGTCTGTGGATGAATTTGTGAAAAAGTGATCAGCCCTAATCAGCAAAGAAACGCAAATCAAAACCTCCATTTCTTGATCCATTTGTAATTTCCTTTTTGTTACCTAACTGGAGGGCTTAGATTTCAGCAAAGCCACAGCACTTGTTGATTCCTTATTTTTACAAGCAGGACTCTTGCTTCCTCACCTGACTGTTCTCTTCATGTTGGAGGAAGGGAAAGAGCCCTGGACTGTGGAGACTGAAGTGAAAACAAAAATTTCAAATGATGGGGGTGCCTGTGGCTCAGTGAGTAGGGCACTGGCCCCATATACCGAGGGTGGCGGATTCGAACCCGACCCTGGCCAAACTGCAACAAAAAAATAGCTGGTTGCTGTGGCAGGTGCTTATAGTCCCAGCTACTCAGGAGACTGAGGCCTAAGCCCAAGAGTTGGAGGTTGCTGTGAGCTGTAACGCTATAGCACCCTATTGAAGGTGACAAAGTAAAATTCTGTCTCTTAAAATAATAAGAATTTCAAATGGGGGGAAATGGACCAAAATGTGCACTCAGGTAAGAGCTCAGGTGGGCACAGTGGAAGCCACACTTGTTACACAGTGTGTGGGAAAGTCTGCAAGTGGAGAAGGAATTCTTTCATTGAACAAAACGTTAACTCCTGTGAGCTCTAAGCAGGAACCTTTGACTCAGCTTACCACTGTGTTCTTTAGACGAGGAATAGTTTATTTTTCACCCTCCAGTGGTGCTGCAGCTCAAACAGAGACCAAGGAAAATTATTTTATCTGGAATATCCTCTGAGAACTCTTTGGTCCTGTGACTGTGTGAGACACAGGGAGGGCCATTTCCAAAGCGTCTCTTTCCCCTGTGGTGTGTCCTTCTGTATTTGTTTCCATCTGGTGCTCAGTTCTCTGTCCATAGAGGTCAGAGCTGAGGCCACCAAAGACCTGAGGCCTTGACCTCTTCAGGTGCCACCCCATTTCCTTCTTCTTGGAAGACCTGATCAATATATGGGAGAACATTGGCTGCTCTTTCTTTGCATGTGGGGCTGGGAAATAGCCCGGAGCTGTCTGCAGCCCTCCCTGCCTGTTCAGGTCATTTGGAGATAAGAGAAAGCCAAGGTTTTTTCTGTTCTCCCCTGCCACTCAGCACAGAATG
>CAUYPK010004916.1:0-15075 GCA_963574355.1 Loris lydekkerianus
ATCACTATTGATTTATAGTATAGTCTGAGGTCTGGTAGCGTGATTCCTCCTACTTTGTTTTTATTACTGAGTAATGTCTTGGCTATTCGAGGTTTTTTCTGATTCCATATAAAACGAAGTATTATTTTTTCAAGATCTTTAAAGTATGACAGTGGAGCTTTAATAAGGATTGCATTAAAATTGTATATTGCTTTGGGCAGTATGGACATTTTAACAATGTTGATTCTTCCCAGCCATGAGCATGGTATGTTTCTCCATTTGTTAACATTTTCAGCTATTTCTTTTCTTAGAGTTTCATAGTTCACTTTATAGAGATCTTTCACATCCTTTGTTAGATAAACTCCCAAATATTTCATCTTCTTTGGCACTACTATGAATGGAATAGAGTCCTTAACTGTTTTTTCAGCTTGACTATTGTTGGTATATATAAAGGCTACCGATTTATGGGTGTTGATTTTGTAACCTGAGACGCTGTTGTATTCCTTAATCACTTCTAAGAGTTTTGTAGTAGAATCCCTGCTGTTTTCCAGATATACGATCATATCATCTGCAAAGAGCGAAAGTTTAATCTCTTCTGACCCTATATGGATACCCTTGATCGCCTTTTCTTCCTTAATTGCAATGGCTAAAACTTCCATTACAATGTTAATGAGCAGTGGAGACAATGAGCAGCCTTGTCTTGTTCCTGATCTGAGTGGAAATGATTTCAATTTAACTTCATTCAATACGATATTGGCTGTGGGTTTGCTGTAGATGGCCTCTATCAGTTTAAGAAATGTCCCTTCTATACCAATTTTCTTAAGTGTTTTGATCATGAAGGGATGCTGGATATTATCAAAAGCTTGTTCTGTATCAATTGAGAGAATCATATGGTCTTTGTTTTTTAATTTGTTTATGTGCTGAATTATACTTATAGATTTACGTATATTGAACCAGCCTTGAGACCCTGGGATAAAACCAACTTGGTCATGATGTATAATTTGTTTGATGTCTTGCTGGATTCTGTTTGTTAGCATCTTGTTGAATATTTTTGCATCTATATTCATTAGTGATATTGGTCTATAATTTCCTTTTCTTGTTGGGTCTTTTCCTGGTTTGGGGATCAGGGTGATGTTTGCTTCATAGAATGTGTTGGGTAGTCTTTCTTCTTTTTGTACATTTTGGAACAGGTTGAGTAATATAGGTACTACTTCCTCTTTAAAGTTTTGGTAGAATTCTGATGTCAAGCCATCTGGTCCCGGGCTTTTCTTTTTAGGGAGATTTTGTACAGTTGATGCTATTTCAGAACTTGACATTGGCCTGTTCAACACTTCCACTTGATTCTGGCTAAGTCTTGGAAGGTGACGTGCTTCCAAGTATTGGTCAATTTCCTTCAGATTTTCATATTTCTGAGAATAAAGTTTCTTGTAATATTCATTAAGGATTTTTTTAATTTCTGAGGAGTCTGTTGTTATTTCTTCTTTGTCGTTTCTGATTGATGAAATTAGAGATTTTACTTTTTTTTTTCCTGGTTAGGTTAGCCAAAGGTTAATCTATTTTATTGACCTTTTCAAAAAAACAACTTTTTGAATTATTGATCTGTTGTATAATTCTTTTGTTTTCAATTTCATTTAATTCTGCTCTAATTTTGGTTATTTCTTTTCTTTTACTGGTTTTGGGGTTGGAATGTTCTTCCTTTTCCAGTTGCTTGAGATGTCCCAGTAAGTTGTTAACTTCCTCTCTTTCCGTTCTCTTGATTCTAAAAAATCTTTTGCCAGGAAGCCATTATGATAGAATGTGTGCCCACTCTCTCCAGAGCTACCCACCCACCAGAATCAGAGCTTACCTGAGTGTGGTGTCTCCCCCTTCAAAGAGCTGCTTTTTGGATCTTCTGGACACTGCATGCGAACTCCTGGGACTGTTGCTATCTGTCTGATTCTTCCTGATTAGCCTTTATCTGTACCCACACACATCTTTAATACCTTTGCAATTACCAGGAACCCGTGATTATCTCTTGTTCAATCACATCCATGTACTCATTTGAAGCTGATGGGTATATAACAGAACAGCTTATGTGATCCCCCCCAGACCACACCACATATAAATACAACTACTTGGCAGACACCTATTTCAGAGGTGCTTAAAGGTTCATAAATATCTAGAAAGCTCTTTGACATTTTCTGAGACAATATTCTGTGCCACCGGAAGGTTCTGTTATCTGCACTATAAGCCAAGATGCGCATTTTTCTTTTTATCTTCATTTTTATAAAAGATTATGCTGACGTAGACCTTACTAACAACAAAAAAAAAATTCTGATGAAATCAGGATAAATAATTCCACACATCATCAAGGGGAGAGAAGGGCTTTGAATTGGTTTCCATGGAAATCTGAAAATGAAGTAAAGTAATAATTTCAAGGCAGAGCGGCTGAATTGAAGATAATGGTAAAATAGTTTGATAAAGGAAATAGAATAAAGTAATCAAGAAGGCTCCAATCAATTATTCCTTTTTGTTTACCTTTAGGTGATTAATTTGTCTGCGTTTATTAACCTGATGAGATTAAGCAGACCTTCCTTGTGATTTATTTTGTAATTGCTTCCAAGGTTTGACATAAGCTATGGAGTTATTGAAGGTGGAGATTTAAATTCAATTACTCATGAAGCAGGTGGTGCTTCTCCTGAAAAAGTATCTGAATTCACGGCCTTTCCATGTAACATTATGAGAGGAAATTATTAATTCATCTGATAGTATCTCCCAAAGACTTTTAGAAGTCATTTGACATCCACATACTTCACTAAAATCCAGCAGCTTCAGAACTGAACACGTAATGCAGAGAATCCTGTGTCTGGAAATAAAGTATTTTATGTTAAATACTAGTTATTTTTATACTTTTTTAAAATTAGAGTCTCCCTTGGGGCCTGGGTTGTGGTGCTATCATGAATGGAATCCATGAGCTCAAGTTTTGAATGCCAAAAGGACAGCTTTCTTTGAACTTGACCAATGGTTCCCACTCTTTTTACCTTTGAAGGGCACCACTGGGTAAGATCATGGTTTATTTTGACAGGAGAGAGAGAGGAGAGAGAGAGAGGCAGGCTGACCTTGAAAGTCTTTAAATGTTGTGACTAATTGCTTTTTTGTCTCTGTGGTCCTTGTTGTTTATATATTTTCTTTTCTTTCTTTCTTTTTTTTTTTTTTTTTTGTTTCCTGTGGGTATAGTAAAGATAGACGGGGTTCTCCAAACACTAACCCAGGTGCCAACCCTCCGTCATCCACAAAGGCCCGGAACACATCTAAGAGTGGAAAGTAAGTGAAAACTGCTCCTGTACATCGGCACAGCTATCAAAAAACCTTGTGCTGTCCTCATTTTGTCCTTCATTCATATTCATTCAACAGAGATTTGCAGAATGCCTTGTGTGTGCCTCACACTGAGCTAGTCACTGGGGAATGGAAACAAAGCATGTGACAGTAATGCTGGGTGTGTCATGGACTAAGGAGGGAAGAGGGCGGGGATGGGAAAGTCAGGAGATGACTTTGGGAAGCCAGTTTAGGACTATGAAGGGCAAGGACTTATGTCTGTAAGGACAAATGCAAGATTTGTACTATGAGTTTCAAAAATTAAAGAAAAAAGAAGCCACAGCACTGATGAATCATTTTATGCTGTGCAAAATCCATGAAAGTCTGGCTTTGATCCATACATTGAGGTTTAGGTTTGAGTTAGAAGAATATGGTAAGCCATTGGAAAAATGTCCTGGTTTAAGTACATATATGTTTAACCATATCACTGTTTTACATGCTACGCATATTCTTTTCCCAGTACAATGTCCCATGTGAAACTGTCTTTGTAGTATTACCCAAACTTGTATTGGTTGAATATTTGTGATGTTGGATTTACTTCTTGGGGCTTATTCCAGAAGATAACACTGGCTGATCTTTCCCTTTGGATTCAGCAGAGCATGGGAATTTGAGGCAGTGTGGTCCCGTACAGGTGAAATGCCTCTAATTTGGCATTTCTCCTTCTATGCGGCTGCAGCCCTTTGGTGAATGACTTAGGTTCTCTGTAAGCTGTCTCTCCAGGATGTGGGACATGGTGACAGGTATAAAAATGACCCAGAAAAAGCACCAAGTATGCATGTAGGTGAAGATGGGAGAGACCTTCATCATGCTAAAAGCTCTAATCTAACAGTAAGATATGCCACAACAAGAGCACAGCTTTGCAATGAAAGGTGAATTTGTAATGGTCATATATTTTATGTATTCGGCATTGGACTGTAAATGCTACACTTTGAATATGATCTTATATTCAATTCCCCAAGTGAAAGATCTATTGGCTGCCTTTTTTCCTTCTTCTCCTGAATACCATTTCAGGTTTGCATATAAAGTTGAATGTGGGCTATCTTGGAGAATATAAAAAACAGCGGTAAAGACATAAGACTAAATCTCTGAGCAGTTAGAACTCATTTCAGTTATTTATTGCTGAAAACCACAATCAAAATGCTGTATAAATTATGAAGGAAGGGAATTGATGCACACACTCCCGAGCAGCTGAATGTTTTCAAATTAGTCCCAATTCATCATTAACATGCACTCTCTGTTAACAGAGGTGGCTTTGGAAAAATGCTTTTAACTCCATTCTTGCAGAAATGGCAGGCCCTATCTGGGCACCTCATACCTACCTGGCATATTTTTCATTTTTTAAATGCTACTATATAATTATGGATATTTGTGATATGCTGTTGCATATCAAAAGGGGTATTGTTTTGTTTCTTTGGGTTTTGCCAGAGCTCACTCTTACCTTTTGAGCAAAGAATCTCAGTGTGAGGCACAGAAGGAACAGTTGGTAGAACTTGAGTTAAGATGACATAGAGAATGTGTACCTAATATTATAGTCAGGCTTTTAACAGTAGGAGACCCGAATAAATACATCCTTAAGTAGATAAACATGATCTATATCACACTTGGATGCATCCCAAGCTTCTGCCATGGTGAAGGGCCTCCCTCTTCACACACGCTGAGCTAGGTGCCTTTTATGGGCCATGTGGAGTGGTTTACAGATTGAGCTAGTTCTTTTTAATTTTTCAGTGTTTTGTTGACCTTTTTTTTTTTTTTTTTTTTTTTTGCACAGAGTCTCAACCTGTTGCCCTGGGTAGAGTGCTGTGGCATTACAGCTCACAGCAACCTCTAACTCTTGGGCTCAAGCGATTCTCTTCTCAGCCTCCCAAGTAGCTGGGACTACAGGCACCTGCCACAACACCCAGCTATTTTTTTGTTGCAGTTGTCTTGTTTTAGCTGGCCCGGGCCGGATTCGAACCCTCCAGCCTCAGTGTATGCGGCCATACCCACTGAGCTACAGGCGCTGCCCTGTTTTGTTGATTATTAGTGAAAAATTAAAAGTTTTCCACTGTCCTCCTCATGGATGTGTGTGCCAGGTTCCTTTGCACTGTGCCCCTCTTCTCACTTGTGTCTTATTACTTTTTCAGGAGGATTTTGAGTTTGAGGGTTTTTTCTTTTTCTGTCACTGAACATTTTCTCCTTCTCAGGATGTCTTGATCAACAGAAACAGTACTGACCGTCCATGGATAGGATGAGACTAGCAGGGGCATTGTTCACACTTTCTAGAACAGTCTCTGGATGTTTAGTCCCTGCGTCCTGGTTTGGAGAGGGTCGTGATTTGTAGTTCCTACTGTAGTATTGTCTGCATATCTCCTTGTTATGGTGAGAATGGTGGTGCACGGTGCAGTCCTACAATGGCAGCACGGAGGTCACTATTTTGCTGAATTTTCTGACATTATTTGACCAAATGGGTGGACTATAGAGCAGTTTTGAGAATTTCTCTTATGTGATTTTGAGGCTGGATACAGGCTGGGAGACAGAAGGAGGGTTCTTTTCCTCTCTGAAAAGAAATTGGATCTCCTTTTAAAAAAAAGAAACAAAAAATGAAGGGCCGGATGCAGTGGCTCACAGCTCCAAGTGTAATCCCAGCACTTGGAGGCTGAGGCGGGCGGATTGCTTGAGCTCAGGAGTTCAAGAACAGCCTGAGCAAGAGCAAGAACCCCATCTTTACTAAAAGTAGAAAATATAGTGGGTGTGGAGTACATTGGATACTTTTTCTTCCATTCTTGAGATACTTTACTAAGAAGAATAGGTTCCAGCTCCATCCACGTAAACATGAAAGAGGTAAAGTCTCCAGCTTTCTTTAAGGCTGCATAACATTCCATGGTGTACACAGCTATGATTTAATAATAAATTTAAAAAATTAAAAAAATAGTGGGTGCTATGGCAGGTGCCTGTAGTCTCAGCTATGTGGGAGGCTGAGGCAAGAGGAGTGTTCAAGCCCATGAGTTTGATGTTGCTGTGAGCTATGATGATGCCATGGCACTCTACCCAGGGTGGCAGAATGAGACTTTGTCTCAAAAAAAATGCAAAATCCTAGCTGCCTCAAATATGCACCATGGCTGAAAATAATAATAATATGTGTTGAGTGTGTACTACAAACAAACTTACATACTGAGCACTTGATACACATTGTCTCATTAATGTTTACCCACCAAAAGCTCATGAAACAAGCACTATAATTATTTCTGTTTGATACATGAGGAAATTGAGACTAGAGGATTATAGTGTGCCCACCTGTGGTCTCCAAATGACCAATTTTAACAAAAACTTTAATTGGAGCCAAAAATAGTACTACTAATAATAACTAAAATATATTAAGCATCTACTTTATACCACTGTGCAGGGTTACATAGATAAATATAAGATACAATAGGTGATCTCAAGAAGCTCATAATCTTGATAGGAGACAGAGGATGACAGTGTGGTATTTTTTTTAAAGTTTGAACAAAAATAGACTTTTGTTCCTATGAAATTAAACTGATTTTTTTTTTTTTTTTTTTTGAGACAGAGTCTCACTGTATTGCCCTTGGTAGAGTACTGTGGGATCACAGCTCACAGCAACCTCAAACTCTTGGGCTTCAGCAATTCTCTTGCCTCAGACTCCAAAGTAGCTGGGACTACAGGCACCTGCCACAACGCCCAGCTATTTTTTTGTTGCAGCTGTTGTTTTTGATTTTAGCTGTCCCGGGCTGGGTTCAAACCCTCCAACCTCGGTGTATGTGGCCCCCACCCTACCCACTGAGCTACGAGCACCACCCTAAACTGAATTTTTGAAAAAACATTTTTTAATGTGGTATCTGTGAACTTTTGGATTATTCAAGAAGTAGATCAGATACCTTTCAGGGTTCATTAAAAGCAATATGCTAGGCCAAGCTCAGTGGCTCACGCCTATAATCCTAGCACTCTAGGGAGCTGAGGCGGGTGGATTGCCTGTGCTCACAGGTTTGAGACCAGCCTGAGCCAGAGCAAGACCTCATCTCTAAAAAATAGCTGGGAGTTGTGGCAGATGCCTGTAGTTCCAGCTACTTGGGAGGCTGAGGCAAGAGGATCACTTAAGTCCCTGAGTTTGGGGTTGCTGTGACCTATGATGCCACGGTACTCTACTGAGGGCAACAAAGTGAGACTCTGTCTCAAAAAAAAAAAAAAAGTAAAAATAAGAAAGCAATATGCTATGCTATATGTATCATGACATTACTATGTGCCCTATAAATGTGTACAATTTTTCAATTAAAAAATGCTTTATGCCAGTATAAACCATTATGCTATGACTCAAAAATCACTTTTTAATTGTTAAAATGATGTGTAATCATTATAGAAAGTTAAGAAATTAAGGGAGGAATAATCAATGATTCTAGTCCTTGAACATAGTGTTATCTCTGTATATTCCTGTCTAAAATGTTTAATATGCATGCTTTTACATATATGAAATGAAAATGTAAGTTTAATTTAGTATATTTTACCTTTATCTAGTATTGCACATAAAATGAATGTTTTAAAATATACTTAGCCAGAGTAATTGTTGAGAAATTTTGTATAAATCAGTAAGCTTGAATGTATCAGAATCTGAAATACCATTCTTATGATTAGTACTTTTTTCTCTCATACTTTTAATCCCATATATGAATGATTTTCTTATGATCTGCATTTAGTTTGCTCTTAGTCTAAGGATAATGAGGAGTACTATGAAGAGTCTGACAGCTGATACCATGGGAGCACTCCCATTTAGCCCTTTACTCTTCTGCCTTGATGGATTTGGAATCTGCTTAGTTAGAGATTTAAGAGTAAGAAGATCGTCTAATAACAATGTGGTATTTAAGTGCTACAGTGAGGTAACCACAGGGTGCTTTGGGAGCCAAAATAGTCACCCCCTAAATAATGCCAGGATTAGAGTTGGGAAGAGATCATGTGGGGTCATTGAAGTCTCCTGGGAAGTGACCCGCGAGCCCTTTAATTTTATCCGCTTACCTGTCAGGCAGCAAGGCTATGTCAGAGGAAGAAAATGCAAGCCTGTCATTCAGGTGGGCAGAATCCTGTGTGTGATCAGAGCAAGTTGGAGTTGTGGATTAGGTCAGATTGAATGGCTAATTCCACCTTTTGTCTGACTTGCAATCCATCTGGCGCCTACTGAGGTGCAGGGCGGGCAGCGTGCTGAGTAGCTTAGGAAGCCTCCAACTTAGAAGTTGTGGCACTTCTGCTTGCTCTCTTTCACTGCCTGGATCTGAAGCTGGGTAGCCAGCCCTGTTTCAGGGAGGAACAGATGGAATGGGATATGTCTGAGCAGCAGAGCCAGACTACCCTGGCAATGACTTTCAGGGAGGTGCAGACAGTTCCTTGTATGCTGACAGTGAGCCAAATTGGCAAGACAGAAAAAAAAAAAAAAAAAAAAAAAAAACCAGCACAGAGCTGTACCCCTGTGATAAGGAAGCATAGGCTTTGCAGAGGTTGACCCATGACCAGCCATGCCAGGCTACCACATTTAACCTCACATATGGTTCCCTCTGGTAATGTGAGCCTGTTATTCTGGCCAACAGAGCAGGCCACAGTCAATGCATTTGCTGACCCACTGGATTGCCCCCAGAAAGCACTTAAACTGTCAAAGATGAGCATGCTTAGTAGCCACAAAAGAGCCTTTATAATGTTCATTGTGTATGCAGACATTTTCATACTTTACATGAGACTAGTTCTTTTGCTGAACAGATAAGGACACTCAGTAAGTCCCTTTCCATAAGCAACACACTTAGTTACTAGTGGAGGGTACCCTACAACCCTGATATCTGTCAAATGCTCTTTCTACTGCAATGTATGCTAGAATTCTTCTCTCAGAGGACAAGATATTTGAGCTTTAATCATACCAAGGGAGGCCAGGAGCCAGGCCTCAGGATGTCCAGCCACGTGCTTCTTCCTCTGTGTAGTGGGGGGTCTGCCAGCCACTGTGAAAAATGGTGACTTTGTAGAGAAATTAGAATCATCCCACTTAAAAAAATGTAGCAGTGGCAATGGTGAAAGGAAAAAGTACACACTTCTCAAATACTTCACCTTTTTTCTCCAAAATAACATCATTCTGATTATGTTTAGATAGCCACCCTTTCTCAACATCTCTGTTGAGCTATCTTGAGCCTCCAAAACACTCCTTCATCAATGAAGTCATAAAGAGAACTCATAAATCACTATAGCTATTCTCCCTCAAATCAACCAACCAAGGCTGAGGAGATGGAGGTTTTGTGTGTGTGTGTGTGTGTGTGTGTGTGTGTGTGTAACATTCAGAGGAATCCACTTAAAAATTAGATTGCAAGTAGTTGAGATGATGATGGAAATCGATCACTCTCAGTCTGAGATGTTTTTCACATGGGCCGTGCTAGGGAATGACAAGGGTCAAGTCCAATTTTCAAATACTAGTGAAGGCCATAAATATTACAGGGCCATCGCAGAGCACCCAAGCACAGTGCCTGGTAGATGGTGCTATAAATGTTGAATTAAGTACTGTAAGTGATGGCTTAAATGAATTAAGGCAAAGGGAAAAGAAGATATATTAAAACAGAGAGAAAGGTTTACAAAAAGGGAATGTGAAATGACCAGCTCAAACCTTGCTCACTTCACAATCTACTCAGGGATGAGCCTGGTCACAGAAGCTGCAGGAAGACTGACTCCAACACGTCTTTGCCAAAATGTCTCAGTAGACCTGTTTATCTGTTCAGTAGCATCTAGATGAGAACAATCAGGAGCACATAGCTTCATAAATAAAATAAATATACTGACACCCCTTAGCTTTGTACTGGCAGCAGCCAAATGAAAAACTTCTCTGCTTTGGAAAGATAAAGTGAAGTCTTGCTTGCTCTGTCTGGACTCAGCATGGTGCCGTTTTATGCCCAGATTCAGCTGTTTCTGTGTTCATCACTGGAATCAGAGTCCTGCATGTTAGTTATATCATGATCATGCTGTTTCCTCTAGTTGACAGTTCTGCATTGCTTCTAAGACAATAGGCTATGACTTGCTAAAATCCTGAATTTGCCTCTGTGTGTGTATGAAAGTAGGCATGGGAGAGTGTTCTTTCACCTCTGAATGGTTGTATGCTGTCTGAACATAACAATCAAATGGCCAAGTACTTGACTTTTCAAATAATCACTGGAATTTTATGTGATGTGATGTCAGTGGTTCCTTAGTTTAGCTATTAGAACAAGTCCAATGTCACAAAAGCCTATGACAAACCAAAGCATTCAAATGACTGTTTATTGTTCTCTCCCCCCCCCTTTTTATTTTTTATAATTGCTCCTTTGTAGAAAAAGAAAAATGACAAAAGCATAAAATGAAGTCAGAATATATTCCTAAAAATGTCTTTTAGTAGAGTGTGCTGGAAGATGAATTCATTTGTAGCCTACTTTTTCCATCAACATTTCCCGTGCAGGACAATGTAAGACTTTTGATAACAACAAAAAGTTCAAATCTGTCCCAGAAAGTGCATTCATTAATAAGGCAAGAAAGTAGCCTAAGTCATTTGCAAAAGTCTTTCAATAACAAGGGGTAAATAACATAGGCTTGACATACTTTGATGTTTAACTTAGTGCTAACCAGCTGCAGTGCAGGGCTGTTCAAAGATCTCTTTAAATAAATTAATCAGGCAGCCTTGTGTGTATTTGAAAGGACATCAGTTTTAGAGTCAGACAGACCTGGAATTGAATCCTGGCTCTACCACTTATTAACTTTGTACCTACCTCATTGGGACATTGTGAGGATTACATGTTAGAATCCAAGTAAGGCTTTCATAGTGGCTGGCACATGGCAAGTGCTCAGTAAATGTCAACTGATGATTATGTTTGTTTCAGCTGCCAATGTATTGCAGCTGGGGACAGTGTGACCTGGCCAGTATGAGTGCAGCCAGTATAATACTGATGAGCTCTGGTTGTCTCAGCTTGCCTAGTTATCTGCTTTGCCAGCTTCTGAAATGGGGAAGCAAGAGCCCAAGTACCACTAGCACTACATAAATAATGCCCACAGATTGGATATGACAAAAAGTGAGTGGCAGATCCAGAAAGAAAGAGTACAGCCATGGAAACATTTCCTACCAAGTTCACATGCAACTCTGTGATGATTAGCGTATATAATCAACTTGCTGACATAGTAAATCCCCCCTGCTCACCAATATGTGAGTGTCCATACTGGTGGTGGTTCTATAGCTTAGTCAAGAGTAGGTCGGGCGTGGTGGCTCACAACTGTAACCCTAGCACTCTGGGAGGCTGAGGCAGATAAATTGCTTGAGCTCAGTTCAAGACCAGCCTGAGCAAAGATGATACCCTGTCTCTACTTTAAATAGAAAAGTTATCCAGGTGTTGTGGTGGGCACCTGTAGTCCCAAATACTTTGGAGGCTGAGGCATGAAAATTGTTTGAACCCAAGAGTTTGAGGTTTCTGTGAGTTATGATGATGCCATGGCACTCTACCCAGGGTGACACCATTTTTTCTCTCCTCTTACCATCCATACAAAATCTTGGAGGCAACTCATTACACCTTTCTAGAACAGGGGTTCCCAGTGACTGTTTTTTGTCCATACATGGTTGAGTGTTCTCACTGCATTGTTTTGGCAGATCTCAGAGTTATGTCTGGGTAGAGTCCAAGGCAGAAGCAGGGGTGAGAAGAACCAACTGAGACTGTGGACAACCAATCACCCATTAGGAGTAGTTGGTAGAGTCCAAGGCATGGGTGGGAGAAGGGTGATCCCAACTGGTATTAGGACACCAAGCCCCCATTAGGAGTATTTGGTAGAGTCCAAGGCAGAAGCAGGGGTGGGGGGAAGAAGGGTGATAACTAACTGAGACTGTGACAACCAATCACACATTAGAAGTAGTTGGTAGAGCCCAAGGCGGAAGGGTGAGGTAGAAGGGATAAAAAAAAAAAAAAAAAAAAAAAAAAAGATGTGTTGTTCCCAGGTACTATCTGGAATTCCACTCCTCTCTCCCATTCAGGAAAGGTTAGGAATGCAAGAAATAATGATGTTAGGATTCTTCTATTTTTCTCCAAGTAATAAAAAGAAACCTCTCTTTCTCTGCCATTCTCTCTCTTTCTCCCTCCCCCCTTCCCTCCTTCATTTCCTCATTTGTCCATTCATTTATCAATTCTTTTATCTGTTCTTTCACCCCAAATAATTTCATTTGTCCATTCATTTATCAATTCTTTCATCTGTTCTTTCACCCCAATAATTTTGGCCTTCATCTGAGCTCTTTCTGTACTACCTTGTAACCGATGTTGAAAATCATTTAACCATATGTATTTGGGTCTACTTTTGGACTCTCAATGCCATTCCATTGATAGGTATGATTATACTTATGCAAATATAACACTGTCTTAATTACTGTAGCTTTATAATAAGTATTGAAATTTGGTAGTGTAAGCCATCCAACATCATTCTTCCTTTTCAAAGTTGTTTTGAGTATTGTAGGTCTTTTCCATTTCCACATGAATTTTAGAATCAGCCTATAAATTTCTCCAAGAAGAGGAAAAGCCTGCTACGATTTTGGCAGGGATTGATTATGTTGAATCTATATATCAAATTTGGAAAGAACTGACATCCTAACAATATTGAGTCACTGGGTACTTGGTTTATCTCTCCTTTATTTAGGTCTTCTTTAAAAAATATTGATGAGGAAAATTAGATTTCAGGGTATACACTTATCTGTTTTCAGATATGAAAAAGAATGCTGTAGTAAATACTATTGTTTTACTTGAATTTCCGATCATTTATTTTTAATATATATAAGTATAATTAATTCTTATATATTAATTTTGTATTCTGCAAAGTTATTAAGCTCAGTAATTAGTTCTAGGTGTGATTTTTTTTTCTTTGTAGATTCCATCAGACATCTATCAGATATTCTTCATAGAAGTTATATCATCTGTGAACAAAGACAATTTTATTCTTTCATTCCAATATGAATGTCTTTTTTTTTTTTTTTACTAGTCTTGTTGCCCTGGCTAGACCCTTTAGTACAATGTTGACTAGCTATGAGTTTGTTTGAGTGTAAATAATTTCTGCCCTCTTAACTTTGTAAAAAACCATATCTTTCTTAATTGGGGATTCATTGAGGGTACACAGAGTTGAAAAATGAAAGTGTCCTCTGAAGATGCTATTTGGGGAACAAATAGTTGATCACTGCCTTTATCATATGGCCAAAGCTAGAGTCCCAAAGCAGTGCACAAATTTCATCAGTGGAAAGGAAATCCTAGTCATAGGGAGAAGGAGGAGTACAAAAGTGAAAAAAAAAAAAAAAAGAAAGAAAAAGAAACTCTACAATTCATGGAATCACATACACTCCTCTCATTATTCTCATTCTCTCATTCATATTTTCTCCCTCTCTCATTCTCTCTTTCCCTCTCTCTCTCTTTCTCCCCCTTCTACAACACAAACACAAGCTTTTAAAAACAGAGAGTATACTAGTAAAGTATAATGTTAAGACAGCAAATATGGGAGCTCAATTATAGCTTTAGAATCCTAGCATTGCCCTGCGTCAGCTTCCTCACTTACAACATGGATGCTAATAGTGCCTATGTCATAGGGCTTTCTCAAGGATCAAATTCTTCATTCATTTAAAAATTTCATTGAGGTAGAGCATGATGGCGGACGGGACGAATGTATAGCCCACCTCTCCCAGGTCATCAGGTGAGAGGAAGGGGGGTCTGGACCTTTTCCCCACGTGGATTGTTGGTGTGGACAGACAGCTGCAGACATGCAGTGAATTGACAGATTGCTGTATATGATTTGTAATTTGAAACCACAGACTCTTTTTTTTTTTTTTTTTTTTTTTAAATCATAGCTGTGTACATTGATATGATCATGGGGCATCATATACTAGCTTCATAAACCATTTGACACATTTTCATCCCAATATTTAACATAGCCTTCCTGGCATTTAAACCACAGACTCTTATAGAGATTTTTTCTGCTTGGCAGTGCTGGCCGGCAGGCCCCTCCCTCATGGAGGACAGCAGTTTGCAATTCCTGGCAAAACCCAATTGACGAAAATATATTCCTGAGCCGAGTTTAATGACCCGAAAGGGGTCTCGCTCAGAGTCACAAGGGGCTAGGCAACCCAATGGAAAATCAAAGGGAAAGGATCCCGCCCAGGAAACAGACATTGTGAATTGTATGAAATGGCGGACATCTTCCCCCAGAACAATAGGAGTGATTAAATAGACTGGACCATTCCTGGTAGGGAATATTGGTGTGGTCTGGCAGTTCAGGCTGTGCGGTGAACTGGCGGGTGGCTGGACTCACTTCTCCCTGCTGGATAGAGACAGAGAGCAGTGGCCTGGCTGAGCAGATATAGATTTCCTTGTGATTCAGGCAGGTCCAAACCCCTGGAGTATCTGCTCATTGGAGGCAACAGGGTCACAGACCTACAGAACTATCAATGACTGGGTGTGACAGTGGTGCAAAGTGGGGAAGGAGGCATCAACCTTTCAAGACTAATCTATTTGCTGGGTGGGTCCTCCTGACTTCATGGAGCACCGAAGCAAGTCATATTTGAGTTGTCAAGAGACCCTTGAGATTCAGTTGCCAGAGACCTTTTAAGCTCTCCCACCTGAGACAGGTGCTGACTGAGACAATTGATTTGGACCTTTTGAACTGAGCCAATCGCCCAAGGACTATTCAAGTGGTGCCCTGGGTGTGTGGTTGTAGGAAGGTTTGATTTTCCTTTTCCAATTGTTGCCTGTG